>JAHHZJ010001076.1:0-40194 GCA_021437245.1 Aegilops speltoides | reverse complement strand
TACCGGAGGTTACCGGAACCCCGGGGGTTATGGGCCTACATGGGCCTCGAGGAGAAGAGGAGGAGCAGAGAGGGGCCACACCTCCCCTTCCTAGTCCGGAATAGGACAGGGAAGGGGTGCGCCTCCTTCCCTTCCCCTCTTCCTCCTCTTCCCCTTCTCCTACTCCTACTTGGAAAGAAGGAGTCCTACTCCCCTTGGCGCCTTCTCCTTGGCCGCCGCCTCCCCTGCCTTTTATACGGGCGGGGGCACCCCATAGACATGTGGGTTGATCTACGGATCGCCTTAGCCGCAGTGCGTGTGCCCTCCACCATATTCCACCCTCGGTCATATCGTCAGCTGAGTTTAGGCGGCCCTCGCGCCGTAGAACATCATCATCGCTACCACGCCGTCAGGTCGACGGAACTCATCTCCTCGAGCCTTGCCGGATCGAGCCCGGAGATCGCCATTGAGCTAAACGTGTGCTCAACTCGGAGGTGCCGTGACGCTCGCCGCTTGATCGGTCGGATCGTGAAGACGCATTTACTACATCAACCGTGATTGTCATAACGCTCCGCCACGGTCTATGAGGGTACGTGACGAACACTCTCCCTCTCGCTGCTATGCCATCACCATGATCTTATGCAGCGTAGGAATTTTTTGAAATTATTACGCCCCCAACAATTACATTGTTGTAACTAGGCGAGGATCAATCTGAATAGTCATGACGAGCAAAGCTTGCTTGTGCTTTTAAGGAAGCATTGCAGAGTATCGGTGTTACCGAGGAAATCACACTTTGATGGCAAGTCTATAAACTAATTTCCTGTAGTCTCCTCGTGCTAAATTTAGAAGACATTGAATGGAAAAACCTTGTTATGCAATCGGTCTCGCTCCTCGTGATGAGGTAATCGCTCTATGAAATCACATGACAATTTGAACTTCTACTTTTCCGCATGTGCTCGATGGATCTTTTTGCAGAAATCTGCTCAAGAAGAATTCGCTTGAAAAGAACGACATGATATCGCAAATATGCTGCCCGCTGCTTTGCTCTTGTTAGTACCTATTGTCCTCAGATCACTGCATTTGCATACATACCGGTTCATTATGTGACAACAAGATGCATGATAGCTTGCTTATCAATTGTTCGCCCAAATTATCTGATCTGTATGAATGGTTACATTAGTGTAGAATATATCCAATGCCAATGTTTTTTTAGCTCTGCATTGTTCTTGTAAGTACATGCTGTTCTTTATCAGTGTACTTATAATGACATGTAGTTGTTCATGTACCATCACTTTGCAGCTTATTTTCTTTTCCCTTGATACGCCTCCAACGTATCTATAATTTATGAAGCATTCATGCTATTTTATTATCTGTTTTGCATGATTACGGGCTTTATTATACACTTTTATATTACTTTTGGGACTAACCTATTAACCGGAGGCCCAGCCCATATTGTCGCTTTTATTGCCTGTTTCAAGATTTCGAGAAAAGGAATATCAAACGGAGTCCAAACGGAATGAAACCTTCAGGCAAGATGATTTTTGGAAGAATATGATCCCGAGACTTGGAGTCCACGCCGAAGATCCTCGAGGAGACCACGAGCACCTCCCCGACCAAGTTCTTTCGCCTATATAAGTCTACGCATTCTAAAAACATCGAATATCAAGATAGATTGGGAGTTTCGCCATCGCAAGCCTCAGAGCCACCAAAACCTCTCGAGCCTGCTCCCAAGAACCGCCGGAGGGGGAACCCATCACCGGTGGCCATCTTCATCATCCCGCGCCTCCATGACGAGGAGGTAGTAGTTCACCCTCGGGCCGAGGGTATGTACCAAAGAGCTATGGGTTTGATCTCTCTCTCTCTCTCTTGTTCTCTATGGCACGATCTTGATGTATCACGAGCTTTGCTATTATAGTTGGATCTTATGATGTTTCTCCCCTCTACTCTCTTTGTGATGAATTGAGTTTCTTGAAGTTATCTTATTGGATTGAGTCTTTGATTTGAGAACACTTGATGTATGTCTTGCCGTGTTTATCTGTGGTGACAATGGGATATCACGTGCCGCTTGATGTATGTTTTGGTGACCAACTTGCAGGTTCCGCCCATGAACCTATGCATAGGGGTTGGTACACGCTTTCTTGACTCTACTACGGTAGAAATTTGGGGCACTCTTTTGAAGTACTTTGTGTTGGTTGGATGAATTTGAGATTGTGTGATGCATATCCTATAATCATGCCCACGGATACTTGAGGTGACAATGGAGTATCTAGGTGACATTAGGTTTTTGGTTGATTTGTGTCTTAAGGTGTTATTCTAGTACGAACTCTTTAATAGATTGATCCGAAAGAATAGCTTTGAGGTGGTTTCTGCATCTTACCATAATCTCTACATTTGTTCTCCGCTATTAGTGGCTTTGGAGTGACTCTTGTTGCATGTCGAGGGATTGTTATATGATCTATCTATGTTATTATTGTTGAGAGAACTTGCACTAGTGAAAGTATGAACCCTATGCCTTGTTTCCTATCATTGCAATACCGTTTATGCTCATTTTTATCATTAGTTACCTTGCTGTTTTTATTATTTGAGATTACAAAAACCTTTATCTACTATCCATATTGCACTTGTATCACCATATCTTCGCTTTAACTAGTGCACATATACAATTTACCATTGTATTGGGTGTGTTGGGGACACAAGAGACTCTTTATTATTTGGTTGCAGGGTTGCTTGAGAGAGACCATCTTCATCCCACGCCTCCCACTGCATTGATAAACCTTAGGTCATCCACTTGAGGGAAATTTGCTAACGTCCTACAAACTCCTGCACTTGCAGCCCAACAACGCCTACAAGAAGAAGGTTGTGTAGTAGACATCAAGCTCTTTTCTCGCACCAATGCCGGGAGGTGAGTGCTTGAAGGTATATCTTTAGATCTTGCAATCTAATCTTTTTGTTTCTTGTTTTATCACTAGTTTAGTTTATAAATGAAAAGTACAAAAAATGGAATTGAGTTTGTCTCATATGCTTCATCTTTTTAATATCTTTCGTGAGTATGATGGAAAGGAAAATTGTGCTCAAGTGCTAGAAGAAGAATGCATTAAAAAGTTTGGTACTAGATCTTTGTATGATGAGCATGATTACAATGTTGTTAGTATGAATTCCTTGAATATCCATGATGCTAATGATATGCAAAGCCACAAGCTTGGGGAAGCTATGTTTGATGAATATGATATATTTTGTCCACCAAGCTTTGATGAGCAAATTTATTTTGATGATAGCATGCCTCCTATTTATGATGATTATATTGATGAAAGTGGGTTTGGAAGAGTGTCAACTTTAGGAAGTAGTGATCCCACTATTTTCGAGGATGTTGAATCTTATTATGATGAACATGAAAGTGGATTTGGAAGAATGTCAACTTTATTTATTGATTCCACTATCTTGGGAGAGGTTTCAATCGATTATGATGAGAACGAAGTTGCTACTTATGATGATTATTGTGATGAAACTTATTCTATAAAAAGTAGTAATGATTATATTTATAAATATTGTCATGATTATGATTACCTTTTTCTGAACATTACTCTTTAATGTGGAAACAATTTTAGTGTTCAAGTCTCTTATCATACTCCCACTATTCAATGAGAAGAATTTTGCTTATGAAGAGTAGTAAATTTTCTATGCTTGTAGATCATGAAAAGAATGATTTAGGTGCTGGTTATATTGTTGAATTCATTCATGATGCTACTGAAAATTATTATGAGGGAGGAACATATGCTTGTAGGAATTGCAATAATATATAGTTTCCTCTATGTGCTTGAAATCTTGAAGCTATGCTTGTTTTACCTTCCTATGTTAGTTGATTATTGTTCCCATAGATTGTTTGCTCACAAAATACCTATGCATAGGAAGTGGGTTAGACTTAAATGTGCTAGTGATATGCTTCATGATGCTCCCGTTATGATTCAATTCTTATGTTTTATGTGAGCATCATTGCCATCATCATGCCTAGCTAGAAAGGCATTAAAGAAAGACGCTAGTTGGGAGACAAACCAATATTTATACTTACTGTTTTTGTGTGTCCACATGATTATGCTACTGTATTAATCATTTTTATATCTTTTGTTTCAATAAAGTGCCAAGTAAGACCTCTAGGATAGCTTACGGTGATAGTTGTCATGATCCTGCTGAAAATCAGAAACTTTTGCACCCAGTGAATTAGTTTTGTTAATTGACAGAAACGTGCTCTTGATATGATTCGCTTTTGCTTCATGCTTTTTACACAAATTGCTTAGGACTTCCTAATTTGGTAGGAGTTTTGGGGTTCCATAAGTATACGTTTGATACATATTACTACAGACTGTTCTGTTTTTGACAGATTCTGTTCTTCGTGTGTTGTTTGCTTATTTTGATGCATCTATGGCTAGTATTAAGTGGTATGAACCATAGAGAAGTTGTAATACAGTATATATTACATCAATATGAATTTAGAATGTGTTCATTACAGTACCTAAGTGGTGGTTTTATTTTCTTATACTAACGGAGCTTACGAGTTTTCTGTTGAGTTTTGTGTTGTGAAGTTTTCAAGTTTTGGGTAAGGATTCGATGGACTATGGAATAAAGAGTGGCAGAGCCTAAGCTTGGGGATTCCTATGGCACCCAAGGTAATATTCAAGGACAAACAAGAGTTTAAGCTTGGGGATGCCCCGATGGCATCCCCTCTTCGCCTTCGCTCATCGGTAACCTTATTTGAAGCTATATTTTTATTCACCACATGATATGTGTTTTGCTTGGAGCGCCATTTTCTTTTGTTAGTATTTGCTTGATGTTATTTAGAATAATGTTTTACATCTTTAGTTTCAATAAAATGTCAAGGATGGCCTTTACCACGCTTTATTTTGCTAGTATACATGTTGCTGCTGAAAATAGAAAGTTTACCGCTGTTGCAAAAATTCCCTATAAAAGTCAGAGAATGATATAATGTTGAAACCTTTTGCATAATGAGCTATGATAAATTTAATACAGTGGTAATATTATTTCATAATTTTTGGAGTTAGGGAAGTATGATGAATCTTGCATTCTTTACAGACTGTACTGTTTTGACAGATTGCTGTTATGTTTGCATTGTTTGCATATGTTTGCTTGTTTAATGATTCTATTTGAGGATAGGAGTATTAAATATGCAGAGGCATTTTGTATGCAATGTTGAATAATAATTTTAGTGATTTGTTATATTAGAAAATGATAAGGTTTTGCATTGGTTTATACTAACCTATCTCACGAGTTCTTGTTGAGTTTGTTGTGGATGAAGCTTTTGAGAAATAGGGAAACCATGATATGAGAGGAATTAAGGACAACCAAAGGTTCAAGCTTGGGGATTCCCAAGGCACCCCAAGATAATATTTCAAGAAGTCTCAAGCATCTAAGCTTGGGGATGCCCCGGTAGGCATCTGTCGGGTGTTGGGTGCGACATATGCCAAAGGATGGCTTATCATGGTGGGAGCGAGTAGAACGTCCCCGGTGCCCGGAAGCGGGATGAGGCGTAGACACGAACGCCAGCGAACTTTACCCAGGTTCGGGGCTCTCCTAGGAGATAACACCCCTAGTCCTACTCTTCGAGGTCTCCGCATGATCACTAATGGCACAAGTGATACAAGTTGCTCCTTGAGCTGTGTGCTAGGGGAAGGAGGAGGCGAGGCTAGCTCTCTCCTGCCCTAGGAATGTGGCTAGGTCTAATGGGGTGGGAACCCTTTGCATGGGTGCCCCGGGTTGAGACAGGCCTACCCCTGTGGGTACAATGGTAATCTGCCGGTTGCTGGTTCAGCCCGGCTGCCTCCCTCCGCCTCCGGCTCACGACCATCACCGGGGCCACTGTGGGCCCCGCCGACCGGTCCGGTATAGAGCCGACAGCCGCCTGCCACGGTGGGTCTGGTTGGTGGCTACTCACCAGAGCCGCAGGTCGCCATGCCGCTTGGCTTGGTTCATCCCAGCAGTGGCTACAGCCCCGCCACCGCGTGGGAGATCACCAGAGCCACATCCGGGTCTCATCAAAGCATGGTACATGGGCTTCGAGGGAGGGACGGCCGGTCATAGAGGCCGGCCCTCCTCCGTTCTCTGTTCTGTCGATGCGCCTGCCTCGGGATGTCATCGCCTGTAGGGCTCAGAGCCTGCGGGCCGCATCGACAGCAGTGGGGCGGGGGCAGGGCCCGCCTGCCTCAGTGAGGTCAGGAGAGTGGCACAGCTGCACACGCCAGGCGGAGATCTCCGCCTCAGACGGACACTGTGGCCACGCCAACCCAAAGATTCGGAGGTGAGGGCTTCATCATGCCACGCCCATCTCTTGCCCTCTTGATGGGGGCACAAACTCGAGGGTGCGCCTGTGGCTGCCTGCTAGATACCGTTTTCCATGGAGTGGCCGGAGCCGCCGCCGTGATTTTGTTCAGCAGGGTCGGGTCGCCTCGGCAGCCGGCTGCTGACTAGCTGCCCCAAAGGGCGGAGTCGCCCGGGCGCAGCAAGGTGGAGCCGCCCAAAGTCTTGATAAATTCAGGACGCGGTGAGCCTACCTGTGGCCCATTACTCCGAGTAGTCCCAAGCCGGTGAGGCATTGTGGTCGAGGGCCACGGTCTCAGCTTTCTCACCGAAGCCGGAGAGCATTGATCCGCCTTATGGTTGGCCGAAAGTGCTGAGCTGGCTTCGCTTAGGCGGAACTATTTGGTCGATTTTGAACTCCAAGGCGGAAACAGATGGCGGCATGCTAAGGTCCCGGCCACCGCCACAAACACGCCATGCGGGCGCGGCCAGCCCGCCAGCCTGCCACCCCACGCCTCGATGGTACGCGACAGCTGGCTGGGCCCGCCATTGTCAAGGCACCCGGGCGGATCCGGCCAGTGCCGAGGGGGCGGTTGCCATTCCCACGACTGCTCACAAGGCAGGAATGCGTGCATAATGGGGACGGGGTCGGGCGAAGTTAATCCCACGACCCACGCCCGCCGCCGCCAGAGCTGAGGGCTATAAGTAGGGGAAGGTAGGGTGCGCAAAGCTTGCGCCTCCCACTCTTTCTTCTTCCTCTGCTTTCTCCTCCACAGCCATTGCTGTTGCTCAGCATTGCCGTGGAGTTTCCGCCGTCGCTCGTCACCGACACATCCTTCCTCCTCACGCAGCCCGCCCGAAGACATGGCAGGCGAGAAGGGCAGCGATTGTGAGGGGTCGACTGTGATCGAAGATCACATTTCCTTCCTCCGTGACACGCGCCGGATGCCCAACACGGCATTTGTCAAGGCGCGGGTGCCGCCGGAGGAGGAGATCTCGCTTGCGCCGAGGGGGAATGAGCGGGTCGTGTTCCGCTCGCACTTCCTCCGCGGCTTCGGCCTTCCGGTGAGCGGCTTCCTCCGCTCCTTCCTCGACTTCAACAACCTCCACTTCATCATAAATACGCCTAACGCCAGGACTTCGCTCTCCGACTTCGCCATGGCGCGAGGGCTATATCGGCGCATTCCCACACTCGAGCCGTGGGGAGCGTTCTACTACGGAAGCTCAACACCTCCGCCAAGGATACGGGCGGTCGAGTGGCGGTTCCGCTGCGCATACCGCCGGCGAGCGGAATGCCTTCCCGTCATCAAGCTGGCGCAGTCCGTGAAGATGTGGTAGTAGTCCTACTTACATCGAGAACGAGATCCGCCGCCGACTTCCTCAACCTCGCCGCCTACAAGGCCGCCTCCCACCGACTCCGCCTAACTGGGCTACAAGCCGAAGCCGTGACGCCGACGCAGCGGCCGCCATCGGCCGACTGGTGCTCCAGAGTTGAGGCCTCGTGGCCTCTCGACCTCGACGCTTTCGCTGAGCGCCGAAGTTCTCCTGGCTTAGAGCCGCCTCATCCAATCTTTCGGATGATCGGGCACCGCGACCCCAGCCAGCTATGCACAAAGCAGATGCCGATCGCCGAGGTCGTATGAATGGTGAATGAGATCTTGACTCAAGGTGTCGGAGGCAGAGTGGCGGTATGGGAATCACTCAGATTGCTGGATTTATCCGCCACCGGCCGAAGTTTCTACATCTTTCCTTCCGATCTGTTTTTAGTCTTGTTGTTGTCTTGATGTGACTCTTCTCGAGTGTAGATTTATATGTCCGCGAGCTACGCTACCGCCTCCCGGGCCGGGTGATGACTACCTGCCGGACAGGGCGGTGAGCGACTTGGACGACCCCGACTTGGGGGCGGCCGCCCTGGCGGACAACGCAACCAGCGGCGGCGGCGGCGGAGTAGGCGGCTCCGAGGAGGGCGGCGGCATGGAGACTTGGCCCGATGATGACGATGATGAAGATGAGCCGCGCCCCTCCCGGAGCACAGCCAACACCAGCGCAGGCCCCTCTTCTGGGCCGCCAGCCCGAGGCAACAAGCACAAGCGGAAGCAGGGCACTGCCCTATTCGCAGCGCCTCAAGAAGCCCAAGAACCCGGCCCGGGCGCATCAGCGGAAAGAAGTCGGGTTAAGGTGGCTACACCGAGGCAGCCAAGGTGCCCGCCATGGTGTCGGGCGTAAGTATCCTTTCATATTTTCTGCCTTCTTGCCAATCCGCCCGAGAGCTTCCGACTTGTCTTCATTTCAGGCCTCACCGACCGAGAGTCGAGCGCCGCTGTAATCAGGTCGGGCGGCGACTCCTCCACCAGCCGGGCGACTGACCCGACCGCCGACCTCCGGGAGGCGACATAACGGAATGCGCTGGAGGCGCGTGAGGAAGACGCCACCGCTCGCCAAGGAGCAAAGTGCATAACGCCAAGGCTCGCCGAGAGGGCGCCGCGCAGCGGAGGCCGGGTCATGAGAAGGAGCGGTCGGCAGAGGCTACACGCCGCCAAGAGCCGCTGCTCGTGACGCCTCGAACATCACGCCGCCCGCCTGAGTTTGTGGCAACGGCCGGAGGAGTCGGCGACGATCACCCGAGCCGGGAGCGGGAGGGCGGCGACGTAGCCATGCCGGTGACGGACCTGATTCCTGAGGTCCGCACACCCACGCGCCGCCGCCTTGAGAAGGCGGCCTCAAAGACCGCGGGCCAGGAGGTCGGTGCACGAAGCTCATCGGGTCCCCGACACCAGGCACCAGCACCGCGCTTCCAAGAAGCTGGATACACGGGCAGGACGGCGCCAACCAAAGCGCCCTTGACGCCCGTGCCAAGCTCCGGCCAAGGCGGTTGCCAGCACCGCAACGAGGCCTTCCTGGAGTCGCGAGCAGCCATACGCGTAAGCTTTCCTTACTTTCCTTTCCCTTTTCCTTTTTCATGGGGGCGCTTTAGCACTCCACCGGTGTAGTCCTGTTTCGGGCCGGTCACGAAAGCAAAGGGTCCTAACTTTAACTTGTATATATCAAATGTCGACTTGTCTCGATATCCCTTCGCAGGACTGTTGGGGAACGAGTAATTTCAAAATTTTCCACGCACACGCAAGATCATGGTGATGCATAGCAACGAGAGGGGAGAGTGTTGTCTACGCACTGAGACCGGGCGAAGCGATCACAACGTAGAGGAAGTAGTCGACGCTCTCCTCGCGACCCGACCGATCCCGGCGCCAGCATTCGCGCCCAGTTCTTGACACACGTGACAGCTCATGACGCCCTCGGCTCCAATCCAGAGAGCTTTGGGAGGGAGAGTTTCACAAGACGACGCAAGCAGGACGATCTTGATGTTCTATCAAGCAGGCTTCGCCTAAGCTTTATGCACGATATGACCGAGGTGGAATATGGTGGAGGGGGCACCGTGACACTGCTAAGGAACGATCCGTAGATCAACTTGTGTGTTCTAGGGTGCCCCTGCCCCAGATATAAAGGAGCAGCAGCGGCCGTCCAAGGAGGAGGCTACGAGGAGTCCTACTCCCACCGAGTAGGACTCCCCTTCCTAGTTGGAGTAGGATTGGGGGAGGGAAGAGGGAAGGGGGCGCCGCCTCTCCTTGTCCTATTCGACTAGGGGAGGGGGCGCGCCTGCCCCCGGCCGCCCTTCCTCTCTCCCTCGCGGCCCACTAAGGCCCAATAGCCCCTCGAGGGTTCCGAACCTCGTGTTCCGAAAATCTCGATTTCACCCGAACCATTCCAACTCCAATATAGGCTTCCAATATATCAATCTTTATGTCTCGACTATTTCGAGACTCTCGCCATGTCCGTGATTACATCCGGACTAACTCCTTCGTACATCAAAATACACAAACTCATAATATAACCGCTATCGAAACCTTAAGCGTAAGGGATCTTACGGTTCGAGAACACGTAGACATGACCGAGACATCGCCTCCGTCAATAACCAATAGCGGACCTGATGCCCATATTGGTCTTTACATATTCTACGAAGATCTTTATCGGTCGCATCGCATAACAACCGCCGCTGCCGATGGGTGGCGCCGCACCTATAGGGCCGGGCCCTTCGTGTGTTCTAGACGGGCGGAGGCTGCGCTGGAGAGCAGATCGAGGCGACGACGCGGGATTTTTACCTCAGCTTCAGCCGCGATCGTCAGCAGAAACCCTACCGCTGTATCAGGTTAGATTTGATCTTGCTCGAGAATGCGAGCAAAACGGTGGAGTGGTGTCTCAAACCTCGAGAGGGTAGTTATTCCGAACCTCCTCGCCGTAATAGCGATCGTTGGAACCTCCTCTACGCAGTATGGGCCTCCTTTTATAGGGCAAGGGTCACCGACAAGTGTCAACGTGAGGTAGAGGGGTAAAACGAAAAGAGGTGGTAGTTGAATAGTGCGGAACAAAGGCAGCCATGCTTTTACCTACTTTTGACAGAGGGGACAAGGGCATTAAATGCCCGCTGCCGCCTAAAAAGCTCCCGCCATTGCGTTTTTTTCGCCACGGGCGGCGTAGCCACCACCGTGAGTGCCACCAGATTCTTCATGCAAAGATGCCCACCCGCCACGCCTCGAGAAGGCTCGGAGGCGACGCGGCTTAATGAGCTGGGTGCGGGCACGAGAGTAGCTCTCCCCGCAAGCACCTTGTCGGGCCTTGATCTTGCCGGACCCGGGCTTGTCTGCTCAGGACTTGCCGCCTCGGCCGCCGCAAGACGTGGGCGCCGAGGCGTGTCTTCTCGTGATGTGGTTTTTCGTCCTCCCGACGAGCCTCTCGCCGGGATCCTGAGGAGTAATGTAGCCTTGAGCCTCGATGCCTTCCCGCAAGCCCTCTTGCCGGGTCTTGAGTTTTGGTCTTGCACACTTTGTTCTTGAATGGCTTGGTAGGGAGCCGAATGGTCTCCGCAAGCATAATGTGGATCTTGCAGTGGGGAGTTGCGGCTACCTGCACATGTTGGGGTACCGAGGTACCCCTACCTTAGTACACCGACAGAGCCCCGGCCTGGGCTATACACGGTGCCGAGCGCTGTTGGGCCAGGCCCAAGACAAGGCACGGCACGCTGGCCCATGGCGCGTCAATCCACTTCGGCTCGCCGCCCTCCCGTGAACGGCACTCGGCGGGTTGCGCGCCGTGGGAGACGTGGGGCAGCGATGCAATATTAAGGCATCCACCCCGTGACCGTGGTGCAGAGCGGGTCGCTTCACCCGCCGCCTCCGACCGCTTTTTCGCCACGCTGCCCCTCATGCACGGGGTCGGGCGGCGAAGGTGGGAGACCGAGCCCACGGGCGGAGAAGGCGAGTCGGCCCCGCCTCGGGCTCTCTCGCCTCCCCGATTGGTCGAAGGGCGCGTTGAGCCCCACCGCCTTTTAAATAGGGCGAAGGGGTGCTCAACGGCCGCATTTCATCCACTTCTCCTTCGCCTTCACTTTCAGTCCCTCCTGCCGCCATGGAAAGAGGGAATCTGCTTCGACGGTGGCGGCGCTGGTCGCTTTAGGCAGCGAACCACTCCCCATCCCGCCCCGTGGAAGCGGAGCCGCCACGAGAGGGAGAGGAGGGGCGCGCCGCGGTCGAGGCCGAGGGCGTGGCCGAGGCGGTCGGGGAGAGGCGGCCATGCGACGCGTTCTGTCAGCCTTCCGGCGCCTCCTCGACCACGGCGCGGTCCACACCGGAGATGACCTCGGGAGTTCTTTCATCAAGCTTCACGGCCGCCGCCCGCTGCCGGTCCCGCTTATGGACGCGATGGGGCCGGATCCACCCGACGTGATGGAGTTACGATGAGGGGCTGCGGATCAGCGACTCGGTGAGTGTCGTGTCCCCAGCCCCCGGCGTGATGTTCTTCGGACCGAGGGTGGAAGACGCTCGCCTGATCCATAGCTTGACGGCGGGTTCACCTCCATTTCAAGTTATTGGATGGTGACCTCTCGCCAAGGTCTTCGCGATTATGGAACCCGGTGCGCTGCTGTGGACAGCTCCTGATAGCGGGCCCCTCCTCGAGCGAGAGTGACGAGGAGGGGAGCGACAGCCGACGACGGGGAGATGGCGGTCCTGACCAGACGCCGACACCGCTGCTCACAAGGCCACCGCAACCCCTTCTTCCGGGTTGCTGGCCTCAACTCCCCGGCCGCCTTTCTGGGGCGGCGAGGGAGGCTGCGAAGAGGAAGAGGGGAGGGCGGCAAGGTCACATTGCCGCAGCACGAGGGCGAGTAGCCTTCGATAGCGCCGACGCCCCACTACCCCGCCTTCAAGCTCGCCTCCCACGCCCGACCCGCCAAGCTCCCGGCCGCCCCCGGTGTTCTCTTGGGGTCTTCGCCTGCGGCTCTTCAAGGGCTTCAGTGGGCTTGTCAGCTGGTTCTTCGGGCATGCTCCCATGCTCGCCACCTTGCGCAGCTCCGGGCACGGCGGTGTCTCCGCCACGCCCCCTGTCGCCTCCGCTTCCCCGACAAGCTCTTTCTTGCCGGGGTCTTTCTCCCGGCAAGCCTATCTTGCCGGGCTCTTGACCTACCTCCTAACTCCCGGACAGAGAAACAGAGAGGGATCACGGCACCTTATCTTTTCACATTGTAAGCCCTCGCATTAGCTGCATTTAAGAACTTGTAATCCTCTCTATCATGTTTTTCATCCTCCATGGACTTGTACTAAATTGGATGTTTTAATGAAAAGAGGGAAAGCTTGTCGGACTGGATCTTTTACTTGATCATGCGTTTTGTATGTGCTTACGCTTATCGGGAGCTTGCCGGGCGTAACACGCTTAGCGCATCATGGACAGCCCGCTGGTGGTGTCACTCCGCAAGCAACCTTGTCGGGCCAGCTTATGACGCTCATCTTGCCGAAAGGTGCTCGAAGCAAGGTAGATGCAGCGGCACACTTGGGTTTGTTGAGCGGACTCGAAACAAACCAAGCACGAATCGGGTCACGACTCGTTCCTCCACGCACGGTTTTTACAAGACACGATCGCTCAAAGACGCAGTCCCGCAGCTCCCGTCCATGAAAGGATGCATGACGAGGGATGAAAACTTATCTGAATAGCAGCCCCAAGAACTCTAGCTTGCCGGAGACGATCTTGCTCGCAGTTCAGCAATGGGTTGGCTTGCCGAGGAAGAGTTTTAGCACTCTGCAGCTCTCCGCGACCCGGCTTGCTTGGATCTTAGTCGCTGGCAGGTCTTTGGTTCTCTCCTTGTTGCTGCAATTTTAGCCATGAAAATAGCTGAGGTAGATATGCGATTGCTCAATGCACATGTATGTGTATATAAATCTTGGCTAAGCAAGGCGATGTCGGCTTTTGTCCTTCGTGATGTTTGTACTTCACGCCTTGGGGAGCTTGCCGGGCTGACACGCTTAGTGACCGCTGACAGCCCGCTGGTGGCGTCGCCCGCAAGAGCAACCTTGTCGGGCCAGCCATTTACGCTTAACTTGTCGAAGCGTGGCTCGAAGCAAGATAAGGGTGCTGCAGCACACTTGTGTTTGTTGAGCGGACTCGAAACAAAACAAGCACGTGAATCGGGCCACGACTTGGCTCCTCTTGCGCCCAAGCCTCCCATACCAAGGACATCTCACGGCAAGGCTTATGACGCTACACCCTCTACCCAGCATCCTTGTGCACTTTCGCCACACTTTGAGGGAACTTGTTGGCGCTTAACGCGCTTGCGAGTACAGACATCAGCAGCTCCGCCGGTCAAGCCGCTCCCAAGCAACCTCGCCAGGTCTAGTTCGCGACGCGCTTAACTTGTCGAAAGACTCGAACTAAACGAGGGTGCGGTTGGTCGCCGCCGCTTTTTTACTCGCTGAGTGTGTTCGCTAAGTAAGGGTGCGGCTATCCACAGCAGTGCTCTCAATGCAGGTTTCGGCACAAACGACAAAATGCGAGAGGGATTAACTAATAAAAGCATGAGATTAAGGAGTGCTCGCACGTAGGCGCGAGCGACTTAGCTTTTTTCTTTTTCTTATTTCTTTGCACCCGCTGGAGGTGCCTAATGGAAAGGCCCCTGACGGCCAGCGCAGCACTGGGAGGTGCATTTGCCGAACGAACACCGAGCTGTCTTCGCTGGCTTAGAGCGCCCCGAGGAGCTGCGCCGCCGAGCAGTACTGAGCCGCCCTCGCCGGACTTAGAGCTCGATGGCGCTGGCCTCGATCAATCGCAGAAGCGCCCAGTGGAGACACGCTGTCGGAGCGTAGGGGAGCGGGAGCGAGCGGCGCGAGGAACGGGCCGTGTTTCTGACCCTAATAGCGATAGGAGGAGCAGGGTCTTGTCCCGCACTTTCGCTTGCCCATGCTCGGACAGCAGTCCGAGCATCCCGCGAGCCCCGGCATGTTCTAGCCCCAAGATGCGGCACCATCTTCGTGGCACGGCGCCACGCTGGGTTGTGGTGCGCCGATGGACGTGGGCCTACGGAGGCCGAGGCGTGGTCCTCCGCCCTGCCCCTCGGTCCGTGGCACCGCGAAGCGCTCGCCGCTCACCTTCCGCCGCTGCTTCCGCTCCGCCATTGCCGCCCGGGCGGCGGGAAGACGGAGATGGGTCGCGCGACCAAGCTTTCGCCTTCGGGCCATGACGCAGCTTGTCGGCGAAGCCGACGGCCGGAGGGGTTGATGAAGAGGCCGGCGCGAACGCCGGATCAGGTTCGCGATAACCTCGACGCTTCTACCGGGCGCGCCAGAGTTGTCGCGCCGATGGGTGGCGCGCACCTATAGCCGGGCCCTTCGTGTTCGGCACGGGCGGAGGCTGCGCGGAGAGCAGATCGAGGCGACGACGCGGGATTTTACCCAGCTTCGGGCCACGATCGTCACAGAAACCCTATCACTGCATTGTGTTAGATTTGATCTTGCTCGAGAATGCGAGCAAAACGGTGGAGTGGTGTCCAAACCTCGAGAGGGTAGTTATTCACCAACCTCCTCGCCAGTAATAGCGACTGTTGGAACCTCCCCACGCTGTGCATGGGCCTCCTTTATAGGGCAAGGGTCACCGATGTGTCAACGTGAGGTAGAGGGGTAAAACGAAAAGAGGTGGTAGTTGAATAGTGGAACAAAGGCAAAAATGCTTTTACCTACTTTTGACAGAGGGGGACAAGGGCATTAAATGCCCGTCCCGCCCAAAAAGCTCCCGCCATTGCGTTTTTTCGCCACACGGGCGAGCCACCACCGTGGAGTGCCACCGCAGACTTTCATGCAGACAGCCACCCGCCACGCTGCCTCGAGAAGGCCGAGGCGACGCTGGGCTAATGAGCTGGGTGCGGCACGAGATAGCTCTCCTCCGGCAAGCACCTTGCCGGGCCTTGATCTTGCTGACCTGGGCTTGTCGGGCTCAGGACTTGCCGCCTCGGCACGCCGGGCGACGTGGGGCGCCGAGGCGGTCTTCTCGTGATGTGGTTTTTCGTCCTCCCGACGAGCCTCTCGCCGGGATCTGTAGGAGTAATGTAGCCTTGAGCCTGATGGCCTTCCCGGCAAGCTCCTCTTGCCGGGTCTTGAGTTTTGGTCTTGCACACTTTGTTCTTGAATGGCTTGGTAGGGAGCCAAATGGTCTCCGCAAGCATACACGGTGGATCTTGCAAAGGGGAGTCATGCTACCAGGTAAGTTGGGGTACCGAGGTACCTCTACCTTAGTATTAATCGACAACAACATACGCTGTTCCTTTGTCATCGGTATGTTACTTGCCCGAGATTCGATCGCCGTATCCAATACCTAGTTCAATCTCGCACCGCAAGTCTCTTTACTCGTCTCCAATACATCATCTCACAGCTAACTCATTAGCTGTAATGCTTGCAAGGCTTCAGTGATGTGTATTACCGAGAGGGCCAGAGATACCTCTCCACAATCGGAGGACAAAACCTAATCTCAAATACGCCAACCCAACATCTGCCTTTGGAGACACCTGTAGTAATTCTTTATAATCACCCAGCTACGCTAGACGCTTGGTAGCACCCAAAGTGTTCCTCCGTAAACGGAGTTGCATAATCTCATAGTTACGTGAACATGTATATGTCATGGATAAAAGCAAGAGCAACATACTAAACGATCGTGGTGCTAAGCTAATGGAATGGGTCATGTCAATCGATCATTCTACTAATGATGTGACCTTGTTAATCAAATAACAACTCTTTGTTCATGGTTAGGAAACATAACCATCTTTGATTAACAAGCTAGTCTAGTAGAGGCATACTAGTGACATATTGTTTGTCTATGCATTCACACATGTATCATGTTTCCGTTAATACAATTCTAGCATGAATGATAAACATTTATCATGAAATAAGGAAATAAATAATAACTTTATTATTGCCTCTAGGGCATATTTCCTTCAGCCTCCCACTTGCACTAGAGTCAATAATCTAGATTACATAGTAATGATTCTAACACCCATGGAGTCTTGGTGTTGATCATGTTTTGCTCGTGGAAGAGGCTTAGTCAACGGTTCTCGCAACATTCAGATCCATATGTATCTTGCAAATCTCTATGTCTCCCACCGACTAAATCCTGATGGAATTGAAGCGCTCTTGATGTGCTTGGTCCTTTGTGAAATCTGGATTCCTTTGCTAAGGCAATTGCTCCAAGATTGTCACAGAAGATTTTCATTGACCCGATGCACTAGGTATGACACCTAGATCGGATATGAACTCCTTCATCCGCACTCTTCATTAGCTGCTTCCGCTGCTATGTACTCCACTTCACATGTAGATCCCGCCACGACGCTTTGTTTAGAACTGCACCAACCGACAGCTCCTCCGCTTAGTGTAACACGATCCGTCTCATGATTTAGAATCGTCTGGATCAGTGTCAAAGCTTGCATCAATGTAACCGCTATTTATGAGCTCTTTGTCACCTCCATATACGAGAAACATATCCTTAGTCCTTTTCGTATTTCAGATGTTCTTGACCGTCTGTCCAAAGGATCCACTCGATTACTTTGGTACCTCCTCGCTAAGCTTATAGCAAGGCACACATCAGGTCTAGTACACAAGATTGCATACATGATTGAGCCTATGGCTCAAGCATAGGAACATCTTTCATTTTCTCTCTATCTTCTCGCAGTGGTCGGGCATTGAGTCTTACTCAACTTCACACCTTGTAACACGTGCAAGAACCCTTTCTTTGCTTGATCCATTTTGAACTTTTTCAAAATTTTGTCAAGGTATGTACTTTGTGAAAGTCCAATTAAGCCGCCTTGATCTATCTCTATAGATTTTGATGCCCAATATGTAAGCAGCTTCACCGAGGTCTTTCATTGAAAAAACTTATTCAAGTATCCCTTTATGCTATCCAAAATTCTATATCATTTCCGATCAAGAATATGTCATCTACATATAATATCGAAATGCTACAGTAGCTCCCACTCACTTTCTTGTAAATACAAGCTTCTCCAAAAGTCTCAGATGAACCCAAATGCTTTGATCACACTATCAAAGCGCTTATTCCAACTCCGAGATGCTTGCACCAGTCCATAAATGGATCACTGAGCTTGCACACTTTGTTAGCTCCCTTTGGATCGATAAAACCTTCCTGTTGCATCATATACAACTCTTCTTCCGTAAATCCATTCAGAATGCGCTTTACATCCATTTGCCAAATTTCATAATCATAAATGCGGCAATTGCTAACATGATTCGGACAGATTTAAGCATCGCCACGGTGAGAAGGTCTCATCGTAGTCAACCCTTGAACTTGTCGAAACCCTTTGCATAAGTCGAGCTTTGTAGACAAGAATATTACCGCACTACTTCTTCTTGAAGATCCACTTGTTTTCTATTGCTTGCCTACCCCGGCAAGTCAACCAAAGTCCATACTTTGTTTTCATACATGGATCCCATCTCGATTTCATGGCCTCAAGCCATTTTATGGAATCTGGGCTCACCATCGCTTCTTCATAGTTCGAGGTTCATCATGATCTAGTAGCATGATTTCCGTAACAGGATTACCGCATCACTCGTGCGGATCTTACTCGTCGATCTACGAGGTTCTCAGAGTAACTTGATCTCAAGTTTCATGATCAACATCATCAACTTCCTCACTACTTGGTGTAGATGTCTCGTAAACCGGTTTCGCGATAAACTACTTTCAAACAAGGAGAAGGTACAATTACCTCATCAAGTTCTACTTTCTCCCACTCACTTCTTTCGAGAGAAACTCCTTCTAGAAAGGATCCATTTTAGCAACAAATGTCTTGCCTTCGATCTGTGATAGAAGGTGTACCCAACGCTCCTTTGGGTATCCTATGAAGACACATTCGATTTGGGTTCGAGCTTATCGTGTTGAAGCTTTTTCACATAAGCATCGCATCCCCAAACTTTAAGAAACGACAACTTTGGTTTCTTGCTAAACCATAGTTCATAAGGTGTCGCCTCAACGGATTTTGACGGTGTTCTATTCAGGTGAATGCGGCCGCCTCTAGAGCATAACCCCAAAACGATAGCGTAATCAGAAGAGACATCATAGATCGCACCATATCTAGTAAAGTGCGATTATGACGCTCGACACACCATTACGCTGTGGTGTTCCGGTATGGAGTTGCTAAACTATTCCGCATTGTTTCAAATGTAGACCAAACTCAGAATCTCAAATATTCACCTCCACGATCGATCGAGAAATTTAATTTTCTTATTACGATGATTTTCAACTTCACTCAAATTTTTGAACTTTTCAAATGTTTCAGACTTATGTTTCATTAAGTAGATATACCCATATCTCGCTTAAATCATCTCGTGAAGGTGAGAAAATAACGATATCCGCCACGAGCCTCAACATTCATCGAACCACATACATCCAGTATGTATGATTTCCAACAAATCTGTTGCTCTCCATAGTACCGAGAACGGGTTTTAGTCATCTTGCCCATGAGGCACGGTTCGCAAGTGCCAAGTGATTCATAATCAAGGACTCTAAAAGTCCATCAAGATGGAGTTTCTTCATGCGCTTTATACCGATATGACCTAAACGGCAAAGTGCTACAAATAAGTTGCACTATCATTATCAACTCGCATCTTTTGGTTTCAACATTATGAATATGTATCACTACTATCGAGATTCATCAAAATAGACCACTCTTCAAGGGTGCATGACCATAAAAGATATTACTCATATAAATAGAACAACCATTATTCTCTCGATTAAATGAATAACCGCCTCGCATCAAACAAGATCCAGATATAATGTTCATGCTCAACGCAGCACCAAATAACAATTATTTAGGTCTAAAACTAATCCCAAGGTAGATGTAGAGGTAGCGTCAATCGCGATCACATCGACTTTGGAACCATTTCCCACGCCAAGATCGCCACCTCGCCCTTTGCTGTGTTCGCTTAATCAGAAGTCCCTGCTTCGAGTTGCAAATATTAGCAATGTAACCAGATTAAATACCTGTGTGCTATCATGAGCTCTAGTAAGGTACACATCAATAACATGTATATCACATATACCTTTGTTCACCTTGCCATCCTTCTTATCCGCCAAATACTTGGGGCAGTTCCGCTCAAAGGACTACCTGCTATGAGAAGCACTCGGCCAGTGTTTAGGTCCAGACTTTGGTTTTTCTCCCGAGCAAAGAACTTGCTTGTCGTTCTTCTTGAAGTTCCCTTCTTCTTCCTTTGCCTTTCTTCTTGAAACTAGTGGTCTTATCGACCATCAACACTTGATGCTCCTTCTGATTTCTACCTCCGCAGCTTTTTAGCATTGCGTAAGAGCCTGTATAGTCTTTACTAACCCTTGCATATTATAGTTCATCACCAAGCCTTTGTAGCTTGGTGGCGTGATTGAAGAATTTCATCAATGACACAATCATCCGAAGATTAACTCCCAGCTGAGTCAAGTGATTGTAATACCCATATTTTGAGTATGTGCTCACCGACGTAACTATTCTCCTCCATCTTGCAGCTATAGAACTTATTGGAGACTTCATATCTCTCAATCCGCATTCTGTTGAATATCAACTTCAACTCTGGAACATCTCATATGCTCCATGACGCTCAAAACGCCGCTGAAGTCCCGGTTCTAAGCCGTAAGCATGGCACACTCGAACTATAGAGTAGTCATCGCTTTGCTCGCCAGACGCTCTAACGCCGTTAGTTGCATCAAGAAGAGAGTTCGCACCTAGCGTGCATCCAGACGAACTCTTCAGGCAGCAATGAGGATAATCCTTAGGTTACGGACCCAATCCGTAATTGCTACCATCATCTTTCAACTTTGCTTTCAAGGAACGATTAAAATTCAACTAACAACAAAGACGAGCCATCTATCTACAATCAAACATAGACAAGCAAGATACTATCAGTACTAAGTTCATGATAAATTTAAGTTCAATTAATCATATTACTTAAGAACTCCCACTTAGACAGACATCCTCTAGTCATCTAAGTGATCACGTGATCCAAATCAACTAAACCATAACCGATCATCACGTGAAATGGAGTAGTTTTCAATGGTGAACATCTTATGTTGATCATATCTACTATATGATTCACGCCGACCTTTCGGTCTCCGTGTTCCGAGGCCATATTCTCGCATATGCTAGGCTCGCAAGTATAACCCGAGTATTCTCATGGTGCAAAACTGGCTTGCACCCGCTGTAGATGGACGAGAGCTTATCACACCCGATCATCACGCGGTGTCCGGGCACGCATTTAACTTTGGCAACGGTGCATACTCGGGAGAACACTTCTTGATAATTTAGTGAGAGATCATCTTATAATGCTACCGCCAATCAAAGCAAGATAAGATGCATAAAAGATAAACATCACATGCAAATCAATATAAGTGATATGATATGGTCATCATCATCTTGTGCTTCGTGATCTCCATCTCGCAGCACCATCATGATCACCATCGCCACCGCGCCGACACCTTGATCTCCATCGTAGCATCGTTGTCGCCTCGCCAATCTTATGCTTCTACGATTATCGCTACCGCTTAGTGATAAAGTAAAGCATTACAGTATGCATTGCATTTCATACAATAAAGCGACAACCATATGGCTCTCGCCAGCTGCCGATAACTTCGTTACAAAACATGATCATCTCATACAATAAAATATAGCATCACGTCTTGACCATATCACATCATTAACATGCCCTGCAAAACAAGTTAGACGCCCTCTACTTTGTTGTTGCAAATTTTACGTGGCTGCTACGGGCTTAAGCAAGAACCAATCTCACCCACGCATCAAAACCACAACGATATTTCTGTCAAATAGACTCGCTTAACCTTCTCAAGGACCGGGCGAGCCACACTCGGTTCAACTAAAGTGAGAGAGACAGACACCCGCCAACACCTTTAAGCAACGAAAGTGCTCGAGCGGTGAAACCAGTCTCGCCAGAAGCGCACGCAGAATGTCGGTCCGGCCGCCCATCTCACAATACCGCTGAACCAAAGTATGACATGCCGGTAGGTAGTATGACTTGTATCGCCCACAACTCACTTGTGTTCTACTCGCAAAACATCAAACCATAAAAACCTAGGCTCGATGCCATCTGCTAGGAACGAGTAATTTCAAAAATTTCCCACGCACACGCAAGATCATGGTGATGCATAGCAACGAGAGGGGAGAGGTTGTTCACGCACTTCAGCAGACCAAGCGAAGCGATCACAACGAGAGGAAGTAGTCGACGCTCTCCTCGCGATCCGACCGATCCCGGGCGCCACATTCGCGCCTTGAAGTTCTTGACACACGACAGCTCGATGACGCCTCGGCTCCAATCCAGAGAGCTGGGAGGGAGAGTTTCACAAGACGACAAGGCAGGACGATCTTGATGTTCTATCATGCAGGCTTCACCTAAGCTTTATGCATTTATATGACCGAGGTGGAATATGGTGGAGGGGGCACCGACACGGCTAAGGAACGATCCGAGATCAACTTGTGTGTTCTAGGGTGCCCGCCCCTCAGATATAAAGGAGCAAGGGGGCGCCGGGCCAAGAGGAGGAGGCTGGAGGAGTCCTACTCCCACCGAGTAGGACTCCCTTCCTAGTTGGAGAGATTGGGAGGAAGAGGGAAGGGGGCGCCGCCTCTCCTTGTCCTATTCGACTAGGGGGAGGGGCGCTGCCCCCTCCGGCCGGCCCTTCCTTTCTCCCTCGTGGCCCACTAAGGCTCAATAGCCCCCGAGGGTTCCAGAATCCCCTGTTCCCAGAAATCCCGATTTCACCGAACCATTCCAACTCCAAATATAGGCTTCCAATATATCAATCTTTATGTCTCGACCATTTCGAGACTCCTCGCATGTCCGTGATCACATCCGGACTCAACTTCTTCGGTACATCAAAATACATAAACTCATAATATAACCGCCATCGAAACCTTAAGCGCATGGACCCTACGGTTCGAGAACAATGTAGACATGACCGAGACACGCCTCCGTCAATAACCAATAGCGGACCTGATGCCCATATTGGTCCCTACATATTCTACGAAGATCTTTATCGGTCAGACCGCATAACAACATACGTTGTTCCTTTGTCATCGGTATGTTACTTGCCCGAGATTCGATCGCGGTATCCAATACCTAGTTCAATCTCGCTATCGCAAGTCTCTTTACTCGCTCCGAATACATCATCTCACAGCTAACTCATTAGTTGTAATGCTTGCAAGGCTTCAAGTGATGTGTATTACCGAGAGGGCCCAGAGATACCTCTCCCATAATCGGAGTGACAAAACCTAATCTCAAATACGCCAACCCAACATCTGCCTTTGAGACACCGTAGTACTTTTATAATCACCCAGCATGCCAGACGCTTGGTAGCACCCAAAGTGTTCTCCGTAAACGGAGTTGCATAATCTCATAGTTACAGGAACATGTATATGTCATGGATAAAAGCAGAGCAACATACTAAACGATCGTGGTGCTAAGCTAATGGAATGGGTCATGTCAATCAGATCATTCTACTAATGATGTGACCTTGTTAATCAAATAACAACTCTTGTTCATGGTTAGGAAACATAACCATCTTTGATTAACAAGCTAGTCTAGTAGAGGCATACTAGTGACATATTGTTTGTCTATGCATTCACACATGTATCATGTTTCCTGTTAATACAATTCTAGCATGAATGATAAACATTTATCATGAAATAAGGAAATAAATAATAACTTTATTATTGCCTCTAGGGCATATTTCCTTCAAGGACTACCATAATCTCCGCTGCCGCCTCCTTCAACCTGTGGTTCGAGCCGAGACGCAGATCGCCCATCCGTCCGAGAGCCGAATAAGCTCTATCTTCCTTTTTTTCAAGGGCGCACAGCGCACTACGCTGGTTGTAGTCTCGAGAATTGGATTGATCACGAGCGCCGGGCCAATCTCCTAAGTGTTTCCTTCTTCATTAATTACTTTTCCGTGGGGCACGATGGCGCACTAGCGGGCTGTAGTCCCCGAGATTCGAGCCGATCACGAGCAAATGGGCTGATCTCCCTAAGAACTATATTCCGCTTTGTCTTCTTGACCGATGCTCTTTCTTTCTTTCCTTTTTCCAGAGGCTAACACCGCTTGCATCAAGAAATGGAGAAGCTAACACCGCTTATGCGGGCAAGGAGGCAGAGGCAAGCTGACCAAGAGCGGACCGCTGGTCGCCAAGCTCGCCGAAAGCATCTGAGGCTCTCAAGACGGCCCAAATGGGATGCGAAGGAGAAGGAGGCCGATCTCCTTGCCGAAGTTCGGAACCGAAAGCCGCCGGGCCGACAAGGAGGCGCAGACGACGGCCTCGCCTAAAGAGCATCGAGGACCTGGTCGACGTGAGTTTTGTTCTTCTTGTTCGTTGTCTTGAGCTGCCGGCCTCTTCTAAGCCGATCGCTTGTTTCTCTGACTTTTGTTTTTTCCTTGCTTTCTAAACAGATTTCTTCCCGTCACTCCACACCATGAGCCAAGCCATCGAGGCCTCAAATGCAAGGAGCGGAGGGCGGAAGGCGCAAGATTGCTGCCGATGCCCCAGACCCTTAATGAGTAGATCCTCAAAGATCCAGTTCGCCTTCGCCCGCCTTTGCATCAAGTGCGGTCACTGCAGCTGCTTCGGCCCAGCGACATCGCTTCTCCGCCAGGTCTGCCACCTCACAGACCTAAGCTAGACCGCCGACCTGGCCGGAGGTGGCGGCCGTCACTGAGGCCTCGAAGGGCTCTGCAGCCCGGCAGGAGCGCCGCGCGCCTTGAGTTCATCAAGGCGTGGTATCCTGGCTGGACTTAGCCCAGGCTGGCCACGCTCCGACCGAAGCGCAGGAGGAGCCGGCAGGAGGCCGAACTTGTCAACAGGCGGCGGCGATCGCCGACTTCACCAACACCAACATCTTCGCTCCGAGGTGGTTGAGGAAGGCGCGCGCCAAGAAGAGTGGCTCGGCTGAACCCGGAGGACAAAGAAGGACTTGGCCAAGTCATCGACTCCAGCCGACGGGAGAGGAGGGGAGGAGGAGGAGGAGGAAGAGGATAGCGACATCGACATGCGGAGGCTGGTGCGGATGATCAGCCCCACTCGACCGGCCTCTCAGCAACGACTCACGCCCAAAGCACCGAACGCTGCTGAGGCGGCCTGGTGACCGACCAGCCGCGACGCGTTCCCGACAGACGCCACCGACTGGCTATCCAGCTCTTCCGCCACCTCCGACCGCTGCGCTCTACAGCCGCCAGCCAGAGTCACTGTTGCGCCAATCGGGCGCAGCTAACTCATTATCCAGCCGAGCCATTGCAAAGAATCGGCACCGCTGACCCCAACATCCAGCCAGAGCCATCCGCTATGCTAATCGGCATCACGACATCAAGACCTGCCGATCCGTCACGCGCCAACCGGCATCGCCGACTCTAACGCCCAGCCGAATCCTCCGCCGCCCTTAGGGATTTTATCTTTTTTCTTTTCCGCTGCTATTCTAAACACTTCACTAATTGCGACAATTCCACCCACGGGTGTATATCAAACTTTGTTGAATGTAGGCCGATCGGCCTTTATCTATGTAAATATTCTATCGCAACTTTATGCTTTGTTCTCGCCGATCTCTAGCTTTCTCATGTGAACTCCTTGCTTTTTCCTTTGCCACCCTCCTTAGCTATCCTTTGTTATCCAAGCAGCGCCTCATGATCATGCTGGTTTGAGTACTTAGCTTTTTATGGAGGGCAAGTACTTAGCCGCTTGGAGGTTTTTCCAAGGAGGCAGAGGTCGGTCGGGCTGCCGCTCGCAGCTAGCTGCAGGTATATGTGCCGACTCGCTATATGTGCTTTTTTTTCTCAACTATTTTTCATGTGGGCACTGCTTGCCGCCCGCCACCATGCAAGTCACTGCAAACTATGGCTTCACGTAAGAAGTTTTAGGTGCCGGTCACATTACTTGTCCGCTGCAGGAGGCGGCATATAGTGGAGGGCGGCAACCTCCGGCCGATCGGTCGCACCCGGTGCCAAAGTGGAAATCATAAAATGTAAACACACTCATGGGCATAATACTTATCACATAGATAAAAGAAGGAAGTCCTAGTTCGTCTTTGGGGACCCGGAGTCTTTGTGCATAATACAAAAGGTAGCATGATACATACCGCTTTCAATCAGTAAAATTCGGAGGAGGTTTGCATTCCACGCCCTCCGCTCCTTTTGAATCATCTTTTTGCGTGCTCGGCTTCGAGCATCGATCGATAGTAGGAGTCATCGCTGCTCAAGACTTTTGTCTGATGATGAAGGGGCCTTCCAAGGCGCTGAGAGCTTGTGCTGGCCGGTTGCTCATCGGATCAGCCGTAACACAAGGTCTCCTCTTGGAAGGATCTTGGCTTCACATTGCGGTTGTAGTATCGACGCAGATCACCGGTAGATGGCGGACCAGCCGAAAGTGCCAACAGCCGCCCTTTTCCAGAGGTCGGCGCCTGCCTTCTCGCCTCCTTGGTGTCTCGCTTCGTACATGGTGACTCACGGGATTCAACTCTATGTCCGTCGGATGACGGCTTCAAAGATCGAGAGACGAGGAAGAAGGGCGAAGCCGGCGACTTGTTCGAGTTGTGTAGGCTCCAGAGACGGCCGCAGCTCATCGAGCCAAAGACGTCGCTGAATGCTCAAGAGGCTCGACCACGGAGCTTGATGCCGACAAGATGATGCCGCTTGTTTGCTCAACCGGCCGCTTGATCAAGGGTGGGCAACGGACGCTTAAGTCCGGCCGGATGCATCGCTGCGCAGAACGAGCCAAGCCTCCTTTGGCAAAGTTCGTGCCGTTGTCGGTGATGATTCTATGCGGTATGCCGCATCGAGTGGGTGATGTCGGCGATGCAAGTCATGGCAATGCCCATTCAGCTTTTTGATTGGCTTGGCCTCTATCGACTTGGTGAACTTGTCCACACGACATGCGATGAGTCATGCCGCCACGGGCTGTCTTGAATGGCCCCACCATATCCAAACCCCAAACAGCAAATGACCAAGCAATCGAATAGTCTTGAGTGTAGTTTTGGCAAGTGAGGCTTGAGCGAATCTTGGCACCCTTGGCACTTCTAGACCAACTCTTTGGCCTCTTCAAGAGCAATGGCAAAAGAATCCATGGCTAAAAGCTTTGGCCATGAGTGCTTTCGAGGTCACAGGTGACCACATTCACCTTGGTGAATATCTCTGAGGATTGCTTGGCCCTGGTCCGCTCCACACACACTGACACACTCCAGTTGACACCGCGCTGAACCAGCTCTTTGTTGACTATAGTATGCCACCGCCATTGCACTTGTCGGGCAAGGGTCTCGCCACCGAAGCTCTTTGTTTACCAGTGAATTTGAGGATGGTTGAGCCCATGATGGTGCTACTATCTCTCGACTACTACGCAACAAATTGTACGAGGGCGGTTGGCTGGGAGGCGGCGGTTGAGTTTGCTGCCGCCGCTGTCTTGAAGAAGTCCCTGTGCCGATCGCAGTAGTCCCCGGCCGGGCTCGAATTCCCGGCCGGTGCGACGGTCGCTGCAGTCCCCGTCATCAAAGTCCCCATGCCGCCTTCGTATCCTCAAGTCGGATCCGATCGCTTCAGAAGGGCCGACACGAAGATGGAGTCTTCGACTGGAGATGGCTTGACAGACGGCTTGAGGAGGCGCCGCAAGGCGACGCTGCCGGTATCACCGGGCGGTGGAGCCGATCCGTACAAAGCATTTGCTTGCTCATTGTCGCTTTTGCACGTGAAGGAACTCGCACCACAAAGTATCCACCGAAGTTGTCGCATGAGGAAACGGTAGCTTGTTATATTTGCGCCCTGGCATCCCAAATACCGACGATCGCTGACCACCAAGTCGAGTCACCATAGCACAGTGATCCGGCGAATGCCGAAGTTCCTTGGCAAGCCGGAGTCCGTGTATGAGTGCCTCATATTCTGCTACGTTGTTGGAGGCGCAAAATGGACTTGCAACACGATTTGAGCTTGTCGCTTTGGGAGAGGTGAGGACGATGCCGCTCCTGCACCAAAAGCGATCTTCGAACCATCAAAATGCATCCGCCAATGGGTGGAGTCTGGTGCTGGTGGTAGGTACTGGGTCTTGGCCCAGTCGACGAGGAAGTCGACCAACACTTGCAACTTGATGGCGGTGCGAGGCTGGTAGTAGATGGTGTAAGGGGCCAGATCAATTGCCCACTTGGCTGTAAGCATCCCTTCCTTAGGATCTCAACAAGCTGGAGCCGTGCAGACGACGGTTATTGGGTGCTCTTTGAAAGTAAGGTTTCAGCTTTCTGGCGGCAAAGTGCACGCCATAGCACATCTTCTCGATAATGCGGTAGTTTTGCTTGGAGGCGACAATACTTCACTCAAGTAATACACACCAGCCTCGGACCGCAATGCTCTGCCTCCTCCTTGCGCGCCTACCACAATGATCGTGTCGACAACCCGACTAGTGGCAGTGATGTAGAGGAGCATGGGCTCTTCTCGCCGGAGCTGCCAGACAAAGGCGGGTTGCCAACATCTTCTTGAGCCGAGAAGGCTTCATTCCTTTGTCGCTCCACTCAAAAAAGTGGTCTTCTTCATAAGTTGGTACAGAGGGAGAGCCTTCTCGCCCAGCCGACTGATGAAACGGCTAATTGATGCTAGGCAGCCGGTGAACTTCTGCACGCCCAGCAGCTTGTGGGCACCTCCATCTTCTCAATGGCCTTGATCTTCACCGCTTTGCACTCTATGCCGCCGGCCTCGAGACCGTAAAGCCAAGGAGCTGGCCGGGTTGGTACTCCAAAGACACATTTATCCAGGTTGAGCTTGATCTCGAATCGTGCAAATTCTCAAAAGTTTCTTGAGGTCTTCTAGCAGCGTACACGCTTCTCCATCTTCACCACCACATCATCCATACGCATATGGGCATTTCGCCGAGTTGCTTGAGGAGACACTTCGCATGCAACGCTGAAACGTGGCACCATTGTTTCTCGTCGAACGCCATGGTCGCAGCGTATGTCAATGGCGTGATGAAGGCGTGTTCAGCCACTGGGTCGGCCGTTCAGCTTTTATCTCGATGATACACCGAGTATGCATCCAAGAAACTCAATAGCTCGTGATCCGCCAGTGAGCCTATCACTTGATCAATCTCTTGGCAGAGCAAAGGGATCTTTGGGGCAAGCTTTGTTGAGGCTAGTGTAGTCAATGCACATGCGCCAATCGCTTATTCTTCTTCAATACTAGGACTGGGTGGCCAGCCACTCGAAAGAACACTTCCATGATGAATCCGCTAGAAACCGGCTATTTCTTCTCCGACAACTCTTCTTCTTTTCGGCTGTTGCGGCGCAGGGCTGCTTGACCGCTTGGCTTCAGGTTCGACATGTAACTTGTGCTCATGAATTGTTTTAACACCCGTGATGTTGAAAGTGCAACTAATCCCCGTGGTTTTGGTAATTAATAACAACATATATATCATTGAACTAATTGTTTCTTGAGAATATTTCAAAGTTCAAGGATATGGGTATGGCAATGACCGATGATGTGGACCCTCAAATGCTAAGGAAAACATTGGCAAAAGCTCAAGACTTATTTTTGGTTTAGTGATCCAAGATCACATTGAGTCCATAGGAAAGCCAATACTATTAAAAGGGATGAGGTTATGATGATGATCCGTTGCTCAAAGTGCTTAGTGATTTATCTCTCAAACTATCAGCAATCTTTCATTCCAACATAAACCCATAAGTAATCTCGTCCCACCGATTCCATAAACTCACCACACCGAGATGAACCACCTCAGCCATATACCCAAACCCTAATGATTTCGGATTTTCCGATTCCAAACTCGGTCATACTGAATTGGTGTTGCAAGCTTCAGAATCCTTCAGACTCAAATCGGTGTCACCGAGATGAGAAAGTCGGTCCCACCGAGATTGGCAAACCCTAGACTTTGGAAGAATCGGACTAACCGAGATTGTATTTTCGGTCCCACCGAAAATCCCAACGCTCACAAGATTTGAACTTTCGGTCTCACCGAGTTGTCAACTTCGGTCCCGACCGAGATTGGTCAAATGTGTAACGGTTGATTTTGTGTGGAGGCTATAAATACCCCTCCACCTCCTCTTCATTTGTGGAGAGCCATCGAAAGAACTACCACTCCTACCTTACATTTCTCGAGAAGAAAACTACCTACCCTTGTGTTGAGATCAAGTTGCTCCACTCCCACCATATGAAACTTGATTTCTAGTCTTCCCAAGTTGCTTTCCACTCAATCCTTTCTTCCACCACAGCCAAATCAGTGAGGAGAGTTGAGTGTTGGGGAGATTATCATTTGAAGCACAAGAGCAAGGAGTTCATCATCACCAACACCATCTATTACCTTTTGGAGGGTGGTGCCTCCTAGATTGGTTTGTTGGGGAACGAGTAATTTCAAAAATTTCCTACGCACACGCAAGATCATGGTGATGAATAGCAACGAGAGGAGAGGTTGTCTACGCATACCCTTCGTGAGACCCGGCGAAGCGATCACAACGAGAGGAAGTAGTCGACGCTCTCGCGATCCGACCGATCCCGCGCCACATTCGGCGCCCAGTTCTTGACACACGACAGCTCGATGACGCCCTCAGATCCGATCCAGCCGAGTGTCGAGGGAGAGTTCCACAAGACGACGGCGCAGGACGATCTTGATGTTTCACTGCGCAGGCTTCGCTTAAGCTTCACACGACAGCATGACCGAGGTGGAATATGGTGGAGGGGGCACCGACACGGCTAAGGAACGATCCGAGATCAAACTTGTGTGTTCTAGGGTGCCCCTGCCCCCGTGATATAAAGGAGCAGGGGAGGGGCCGGCCGCCAAGGGAGGCGCTGGCCAGGAGTCCTACTCCCTCCGAGTAGGATTCTCCAATCCTAGTTGGAATAGGATTCCTGAGGGGAAAGAGAGAGGGGGGGCCGCCCTTTCCTAGTCCTAGTAGGACTAGGGAAGGGGAGCGCGCCACCCAGGGCTGGCCCTTCCCTTTCCACTAAGGCCCACTATGGCCCATTTACCTCCTGGGGTTCCAGAACCTCCCTAGATTCTAAGAATTCGCCGCCCGAACCATTCCAACTCCAAACATAGGCTTCCAATATATCAATCTTTATGTCTCGACCATTTCGAGACTCCTCGCCATGTCCGTGATCACATCCGGACTCAACTTCTTCGTACATCAAAATACATAAACTCATAATAACCGCCATCGAAACCTTGCTGCATGGACTTCTACGGTTCGAGAACAATGTAGACATGACCTAGAACTATTCACGGTCAATAACCAACAGCGGACCTGGATGCCCATATTGGTTCCTACATATTCTACGAAGATCTTTATCGGTCGATCGCATAACAACATACGTTGTTCCTTTGTCATCGGTATAGTTACTTGCCCGAGATTCGATCGCCGGATCCAATACCTAGTTCAATCTCGCTATCGCAAGTCTCTTTACTCGCTCCGAATACATCATCTCACAACTAACTCATTAGTTGTAGTGCTTGCAAGGCTTCAAAGATGTGCATTACCGAGAGGGCCCAGAGATACCTCTCCGACAATCGGAGTGACAAAACCTAATCTCAAATACGCCAACCCAACATCCGCCTTTGGAGACACCAGTAGTACTCTTTTATAATCACCCAGCTACGCCAGACGTTTGGTAGCACCCAAAGTGTTCCTCCGTAAACGGAGTTGCATAATCTCATAGTTACAGAACATGTATAAGTCATGGATAAAAGCAGAGCAACATACTAAACGATCGTGGTGCTAAGCTAATGGAATGGGTCATGTCAATCGATCATTCTACTAATGATGTGACCTTGTTAATCAAATAACAACTCTTTGTTCATGGTTAGAAACATAACCATCTTTGATTAACAAGCTAGTCTAGTAGAGGCATACTAGTGACATATTGTTTTGTCTATGCATTCACACATGTATCATGTTTCCGTTAATACAATTCTAGCATGAATGATAAACATTTATCATGAAATAAGGAAATAAATAATAACTTTATTATTGCCTCTAGGGCATATTTCCTTCAGCCTCCCACTTGCACTAGAGTCAATAATCTAGATTACATAGTAATGATTCTAACACCCATGGAGTCTTGGTGCTGATCATGTTTTGCTCGTGGAAGAGGCTTAGTCAACGGTCTCGCAACATTCAGATCCGTATGTATCTTGCAAATCTCTATGTCTCCCACCGGACTAAGTCCCTGATGGAATTGAAGCGCCTCTGATGTGCTTGGTCCTCTTGTGAAATCTGGATTCCTTCGCTAAGGCAATTGCTCCAAGATTGTCACAGAAGATTTTCATTGACCCGATGCACTAGGTATGACACCTAGATCGGATATGAACTCCTTCATCCGCACTCTTCATTAGCTGCTTCCGCTGCTATGTACTCCGCTTCACATGTAGATCCCGCCACGACGCTTTGTTTAGAACTCGCACCAACCGACAGCTCCTCCGCTTAGTGTAAATACGATCCGGTCTGCGATTTAGAATCGTCTCGATCAGTGTCAAAGCTTGCATCAACGTAACTGCTTATTTATGAGCTCTTTGTCACCTCCATATACGAGAAACATATCCTTAGTCCTTTTCGTATTTCAGATGTTCTTGACCGCTGTCCAAAGGATCCACTCGATTACTTTGGTACCTCCTCGCTAGGCTTATAGCAAGGCACACATCAGTCCGTACACAAGATTGCATACATGATAGAGCCTATGGCTCAAGCATAGGAACATCTTTCATTTTCTCTATCTTCGCAGTGGTCGGCATTGAGTCTTACTCAACTTCACACCTTGTAACACAGGCAAGAACCCTTTCTTTGCTTGATCCATTTTGAACTTCTTCAAAATTTTGTCAAGGTATGTGCTTTGTGAAAGTCCAATTAAGCGCCTTGATCTATCTCTATAGATCTTAATGCCCAATATGTAAGCAGCTTCACCGAGGTCTTTCATTGAAAACTCTTATTCAAGTATCCCTTTATGCTATCCAGAATTCTATATCATTTCCGATCAGCAATATGTCATCTACATATAATATCGTAAATGCTACAGAGCTCCCACTCACTTTCTTGTAAATACAAAGCTTCTCCAAAAGTCTCAGATAAACCCAAATGCTTTGATCACACTATCAAAGCGCTTATTCCAACTCCGAGATGCTTGCACCAGTCCATAGATGGATCACTGAGCTTGCACACTTTGTTAGCTCCCTTTGATCGATAAAACCTTCTCGTTGCATCATATACAACTCTTCTTCCGTAAATCCATTCAGAATGCAGTTTTACATCCATTTGCCAAATTTCATAATCATAAAATGCGGCAATTGCTAACATGATTCGGACAGACTTAAGCATCGCCACGGTGAGAAGGTCTCATCGTAGTCAATCCCTTGAACTTGTCGAAACCTTTTGCATAAGTCGAGCTTTATAGACAAGAATATTACCGCCGCCGCCGCCTTCTTCTTGAAGATCCACTTGTTTTCTATTGCTTGCCTACCTCGGCAAGTCAACCAAAGTCCATACTTTGTTTTCATACATGGATCCCATCTCGATTTCATGGCCTCAAGCCATTTTATGGAATCTGGGCTCACCATCGCTTCTTCATAGTTCGTAGGTTCATCATGATCTAGTAGCATGATTTCCGTAACAGGATTACCGCATCACTCGTGCGGATCTTACTCGTTGATCTACGAGGTTCTCAGTAACTTGATCTCAAGTTTCATGATCAACATCATCAACTTCCTCACTACTTGGTGTAGGTGTCTCGTAAACCGTTTCGCGATTAACTACTTTCAAGTAAGGGAGAAGGTACTATTACCTCATCAAGTTCCACTTTCCTCCCACTCACTTCTTTCGAGAGAAACTCCTTCTAGAAAGGATCCATTCTTAGCAACGAATGTCTTGCCTTCGGATCTGTGATAGAAGGTGTACCCAACTCGCTCCTTTGGGTATCCTATGAAGACACATTCGATTTGGGTTCGAGCTTATCAGTTGAAGCTTTTTCACATAAGCATCGATCCCCAAACTTTAAGAAACGACAACTTTGGTTTCTTGCCAAACCATAGTTCATAAGGTGTCGCCTCAACGGATTTTGACGGTGTTCTATTCAGGTGAATGCGGCCGCCTCTAGAGCATAACCCCAAAACGATAGCGTAAATCAGAAGAGACATCATAGATCGCACCATATCTAGTAAAGTACGACATTACGCTCGACACACCATTACGCTGTGGTGTTCCGGTATGAGTTGCGTAAACTATTCCGCATTGTTTCAAATGTAGACCAAACTCAGAACTCAAATATTCACCTCCACGATCGATCGAGAAACTTAATTTTCTTGTTACGATGATTTTCAACTTCACTCAAATTCTTTGAACTTTTCAAATGTTTCAGACTTATGTTTCATTAAGTAGATATACCCATATCTCGCTTAAGTCATCCGTGAAGGTGAGAAAATAACGATATCCGCCACGAGCCTCAACATTCATCGGACCACATACATCTCAGATGTATGATTTCCAACAAATCTGCTGTTCTCCATAGTACCGAGAACGGTGTTCTAGTCATCTTGCCCATGAGGCACGGTTCAAGTGCCAAGTGATTCATAATCAAGGACTCCAAAAGTCCATCAAGATGGAGTTTCTTCATGCGCTTTATACCGATATGACCTAAACGGCAAGTACACAAATAAGTTGCACTATCATTATCAACTCGATCTTTTGGTTTCAACATTATGAATATGTGTATCACTACTATCGAGATTCATCAAAATAGACCATTCTCAAGGGTGCATGACCATAAAAGATATTACTCATATAAATAGAACAACCATTATTCTCTGATTTAAATGAATAACCGCCTCGCATCAAACAAGATCCAGATATAATGTTCATGCTCAACGCAGCACCAAATAACAATTATTTAGGTCTAAAACTAATCTCAAGGTAGATGTAGAGGTAGCGTGTCAACCGCGATCACATCGACTTTGGAACCATTTCCCACGCCGATCGTCACCTCGCCCTTTGCCGTAGTTCGCTTAATCCGTAGTCCCTGCTTCGAAGTTGCAAATATTAGCAATGTAACCAAGATCAAATACCCAAAAGCATCACGAGCTCTAGTAAGGTACACATCAATAACATGTATATCACATATACCTTTGTTCACCTTGCCATCCTTCTTATCCGCCAAATACTTGGGGCAGTTCCGCTCAAAGGACTACCGCTATGCAAGAGAAGCACTCAGCTTCAGTGTTTAGGTCCGACTTGGGTTTTTCTCCCGAGCAAAGAACTTGCTTGCTGTTCTTCTTGAAGTTCCCTTCTTCTTCCCTTTGCCTTTCTTCTTGAAACTAGTGGTCTTATTGACCATCAACACTTGATGCTCCTTCTGATTTCTACCTCCGCAGCCTTTAGCATTGTAAGAGCCTGTATAGTCTTTACTAACCCTTGCATATTATAGTTCATCACGGCCCTTTGTAGCTTGGTGGCAGTGATTGAAGAATTCTCAAATGACACAATCATCCGGAAGATTAACTCCCAATTGTGTCAAGTGATTGTAGTACCCGCACATTCTCGAGTATGTGCTCACTAATGTAACTATTCTCCTCCATCTTGCAGCTATAGAACTTATTGGAGACTTCATATCTCTCAATCCGCATTCTGTTGAATATCAACTTCAACTCCTCGAACATCTCATATGCTCCATGACGCTCAAAACGCCGTTGAAGTCCCGTTCTAAGCCGTAAAGCATGGCACATCGAACTATAGAGTAGTCATCAGCTTTGCTCGCCAGACGCTCATAACGCCGCTGCCAGCATCAAGAAGAGGTCTGCACCTAGCGGTGCATCCAGACGAACTCTTCCAGGCAGAATGAGGATAATCTCGTTACGGACCCAGTCCGTAATTGCTACCATCATCTTTCAACTTTGCTTTCAAGGAACGCATTAAAATTCAACTAACAACAAAGACGAGCCATCTATCTACAATCAAACATAAACAAGCAAGATACTATCAGTACTAAGTTCATGATAAATTTAAGTTCAATTAATCATATTACTTAAGAACTCCCACTTAGAAAAACATCTCTAGTCATCTAAGTGATCACGTGATCCAAATCAACTAAACCATAACCGATCATCACGTGAAATGGAGTAGTTTTCAATGGTGAACATCTTATGTTGATCATATCTACTATATGATTCACGCCGACCTTTCGGTCTCCGTGTTCCGAGGCCATATCTCGCATATGCTAGGCTCGCAAGTATAACCCGAGTATTCTCAGGTGCAAACTGGCTTGCACCCGCTAGATGGACGAGAGCTTATCACACCCGATCATCACGCGGTGTCCGGGCACGATTTAACTTTGGCAACGTGCATACCGGGAGAACACTTCTTGATAATTTAGTGAGAGATCATCTTATAATGCTACCGCCAATCAAAGCAAGATAAGATGCATAAAAGGATAAACATCACATGCAAATCAATATAAGTGATATGATATGGTCATCATCATCTTGTGCTTCATGATCTCCATCTCCAGCACCACCATGATCACCATCGCCACCGCGCGACACCTTGATCTCCATCGTAGCATCGTTGTCGCCTCGCCAAACTTATGCTTTATACGATTATCGCTACCGCTTAGTGATAAAGTAAAGCATTACAGTATGATTGCATTGCATACAATAAAGCGACAACCATATGGCTCTCGCCAGCTTGCCGATAACTTCGTTACAAAACATGATCATCTCATACAATAAAATATAGCATCACGCCTTGACCATATCACATCACAACATGCCCTGCAAAACAAGTTAGACGCCCTCTACTTTGTTGTTGCAAATTTTACGTGGCTGCTACGGGCTTAAGCAAGAACCAGTCTCACCTACGATCAAAACCACAACGATATTTCACAAATAGACTCGCTTTTAACCTTCTCAAGGACCGGCGAGCCACACTCGGTTCAACTAAAGTGAGAGAGACAGCACCCACCAATACCTTTAAGCAACGAGTGCTCAGAGCGGTGAAACCAGTCTCAGAAGCGCACGCAGTAATGTCGGTCCGGGCCGCTTCATCTCACAATACCGCTGAACCAAAGTATGACATGCTGGTAGGTAGTATGACTTGTATCGCCCACAACTCACTTGTGTTCTACTCTGCAAAACATCAAACCATAAAAACCTAGGCTCGATGCCACTGCTGGGGAACGAGTAATTTCAAAAATTTCCCACGCACACGCAAGATCATGGTGATGAATAGCAACGAGAGGGAGAGTGTTGTCTACGCACTCAGAGACCCGGCGAAGCGATCACAACGTAGAGGAAGTAGTCGACGCTCTCCTCGCGATCCGACCGATCCCGCGCCACATTCGCGCCTCGAGTTCTTGACACACGACAGCTCGATGACGCCCCTCAGATCCATCCAGCCGAGTGTCGAGGAGAGTTCCACAAGACGACGGCGCAGGACGATCTTGATGTTTCATCTGCCAGGCTTCACTTAAGCTTCATGACGGTATGACCGAGGTGGAATATGGTGGAGGGGGCACCGACACGGCTAAGGAACGATCCGTAGATCAAACTTGTGTGTCCTAGGTGCCCCCGCCTGATATAAAGGAGCAGGGGAGGGGCCGCCGGCCAAGGGAGGCGCTGGCAGGAGTCCTACTCCTCCGAGTAGGATTCCCCTTCCTAGTTGAATAGGATTCCCGGAGGGGAAAGAGAGAGAGGGGGCCGCCCTTTCCTAGTCCTAGTAGGACTAGGGGAAGGGGAGGCGCACCACCTAGGGCTGGCCCTTTCTCTTTCCACTAAGGCCCACTATGGCCCATTTACCTCCGGGGTTCCGTAACCTCCCAGATTCCCAGAATTCCTGCCGCCCGAACCATTCCAACTCCAAACATAGGCTTCCAATATATCAATCTTTATGTCTCGACCATTTCGAGACTCCTCGCCATGTCCGTGATCACATCCGGACTCAACTTCTTCGTACATCAAAATACATAAACTCATAATAACCGCCATCGAAACCTTGCTGCAAGGACCCTACGGTTCGAGAACAATGTAGACATGACCTAGAACTATTCACGGTCAATAACCAACAGCGGACCTGATGCCCATATTGGTTCCTACATATTCTACGAAGATCTTTATCGGTCGATCCGCATAACAACATACGTTGTTCCCTTTGTCATCGGTATGTTACTTGCCCGAGATTCGATCGCTTGTATCCAATACCTAGTTCAATCTCGCATCGCAAGTCTCTTTACTCGCCCGTAATACATCATCTCACAACTAACTCATTAGTTGTAGTGCTTGCAAGGCTTCAAAGATGTGCATTACCGAGAGGGCCCAGAGATACCTCTCCGACAATCGGAGTGACAAAACCTAATCTCAAATACGCCAACCCAACATCTGCCTTTGGAGACACCTGTAGTACTCTTTATAATCACCCAGCCACGCCAGGACGCTTGGTAGCACCCAAAGTGTTCCTCCGTAAACGGAGTTGCATAATCTCATAGTTACAGAACATGTATAAGTCATGGATAAAAGAAGTAGCAACATACTAAACGATCGGTGCTAAGCTAAGGGAATGGGTCATGTCAATCGATCATTCTACTAATGATGTGACCTTGTTAATCAAATAACAACTCTTGTTCATGGTTAGGAAACATAACCATCTTTGATTAACAAGCTAGTCTAGTAGAGGCATACTAGTGACATATTGTTTTGTCTATGCATTCACACATGTATCATGTTTCCGTTAATACAATTCTAGCATGAATGATAAACATTTATCATGAAATAAGGAAATAAATAATAACTTTATTATTGCCTCTAGGGCATATTTCCTTCACAAGAAGTTTGTAAGGCAAGGAGATCGCCTACTTCGTGGAAGATCTACCCTCGAGTAAGGCTAGTCCTCCGTGGACGAGGGCCATGATGGCATAGACAAGGTTGCTTCTTCGTGGACCTTCTGGGTGGAGCCTCCGTGGACTCTCGCAGTCTACTTCCTCCGTGGGTTGAAGTCTCCATCAACGTGATTGACGATAGCACTAACCTATCGGAACCACGAGAAAAATCTCCGTGTTCCAAATTGGCGCTGCTTTTCCACCTCTTATTTACTACATGCAATTTACTTCCGCTGCCATAACTCTAGAATTGCACGTGTAGGGTGATACTTGACTTGCTCATCATTGTGAACTGTATAAAACTTGCCCTAATCAAAAGGCTAAACTTTTGTTGTCAAGTAGTCTAATCACCCTCTAGACATACTTCCGATCCTACAAGTGGTAATGAGCTTTGGTCTCCATTGGATTGGTTTTCATTGCATTGATTCCATAAGCTTGGTTTCACAACCTAGAGAGTATGGCGCCTAGTGAGGGTAATTTCAGAGAGGTCCTTACTTTGATGGTTCAAACTTTGCTAGTTGGAAGCATAAAATGAAAATGCATATTCTTGGACATAACCCCACAAGATGGGGCATTATTCGTTTGGCTTGCAAGGTGAGTTCTTCGAGGAAGGAAAAGTTCCGGATCGCTGGCTTACAGCTGGATGAGTTATGGATGTTACGTAATCAATGCTCAAGCTTGTGACATTCTCTTCAATGCTTTGTGTCCCGAGGAGTTCAACAAGATCAGCCGCCTTGAGAATGCAAAAGAGATTTGGGATACTTTGGTCGAAATTCACGAAGGTACCGAGTCCAGAAGGAATCAAAGCTAGATGTTCTTCAAGGTCACTTTGACAAGTTCAAGATGAAGGAAGGTGAAGGAGTCGCTGAAATGTACTCTAGGCTTGCTCTCATCACCAATGAGATGGCAGGCTTAGGAAGCTTAAGAAATGACCGAATCGATTCATCATCAAGAAGATTCTCAGAGCTTTGATGGAAAGTATGACACCGTGTGCACTTTGATCCAAATGATGCCAAACTACAAAGATCTCAAGCCTACCAAGTCATTGGAAGAATTGTTGCTCATGAGATGACACTTAAAGATAAGGAAGAGCTTCACAACAAGTCAAGTGGTGCTTATAAAGCTGCGCTTGAAGCTCCCACAACCTCAAGTGACAAGCTAGTTTCCAATGAAGAGATAAGCCTAATGGTGAAGAACTTCAACAAATTCTACAAGAGTAGAAGCAAGGAAAGAAGCTCAAAGTCTAGATCATATGATGAAAAGAGATCTTCTAGTCGTGATCGAAATCACATAGCTAGTGGAAGACCCGACACTACTCAAATGAGTGTTCGACTTTCACAAGAGAAGAGAAGAATCTCCAAGAAGAAGAAGCTCAAGAGAAGAGTCGCCTAAAAGAGAGAAGGAGTAGAGATGATCAATAGGAACGAAGATCCTCTCGAGAAGCAAGGATTCGGAAAGGAAAGACAAGTCATCAAGGAGCTACACAAGAAGAAAACATCAAGCTCATGTTGGTGAATGGGTTTCGGCCCGATTCGACAATCACTCCGAAAGAAGCTATCACTCCAACTCCAATACAGCCAAGATGAAGGTGTTGCCGGTCTTGTTTCGTGTCCTCCAACTCCAACTCCTATGACATATTTGATTCACCAAATGAGGGAATTGGAAGATGCT
>JAHHZJ010001075.1:0-22810 GCA_021437245.1 Aegilops speltoides | reverse complement strand
AAGAAACCAAAGTTGTCCTTTCTAAAGTTTGGGGATGCATGCTTATGTGAAAAGCTTCAACCGATAAGCTCGAACCCAAATCGGAGAAATGTGTCTTCATAGGATACCCAAAGGAGACAGCTTGGGTACACCTTCTATCACAGATCCAAGGCAAAACATTCGCTGTTAAGAATGGATCCTTTCTAGAGAAGGAGTTTTCCTAAAGAAGTGAGGGAGGAAAGTGGAACTTGATGAGGTATTAGTACCTTCTCCTTACTTGAAAGTAGTTCGTCGCAGTAAACCAGCTCGAGACACCTACGCCAAGCAGGAGGAAGTTGATGATGTTGATCATGAAACTTCGATCAAGTTACTACGTAACCTCGAGATCAACCAGAGTAAGATCCGCACAGAGTGGTACGTAATCCTGTTCGAAGTCATGCTACTAGATCATGATGAACCCACGAACTATGAAGAAGCGATGGTGAGCCCAGATTCCGCAAGATGGCTTGAGGCCATGAAACTGAGATGGGATCCATGTATGAAAACAAAGTATGGATCTTGGTGACTTGCCGAGGGTAGGCAAGCAATAGAAAACAAGTGGATCTTCAAGAAGAAGACCGACGCCGACGGTAATGTTATCGTTTATAAGCTCGACTTGTCGCAAAAGGTTTTCGACAAGTTCAAGGGATTGACTACGATGAGACCTTCTCACCAGAGCGATGCTTAAGTCCGTCTCGAATCATGTTAGCAATTGCCGATTTTATGATTATGAAATTTGGCAAATGGATGTAAAGACCGCATTCCCGAATGGATTTCGAAGAAGAGTTGTATATGATGCAACCGTAAGGTTTTATCGATCCAAAGGAGCTAATAAAGTGTGCAAGCTCCAATGATCCATCTATGGACCGTGCAAGCATCTCGAGTTGAATAAACGCTTGATAGTGTGATCAAAGATTTGGGTTTGTCAGCACTTTTGGAGAAGCTCAGATTTACAAGAAAGTGAGTGGAGCTCAGAGCATTTCTCGATCTTATATGTGGATGACATATTGCGATCGGAAATGATATAGAATTTCGGATAGCATAAAGGATACTTGAATAAGAGTTTTCAATGAAAGACCTCGTGAAGCTGCTTACATATTGGGCATTAAGATCTATAGAGATAGATCAAGCGCTTAATTGACTTTCACAAAGCACATACCTTGACAAAGTTTTGAAGAAATTCAAATGGATCAAGCAAAGAAAGGGTTCTTGCTCGTTACAAGGTGTGAAGTTGAGTCGACTCAATGCCCACCACCGCAGAAGATAGAGAGAAATGAAAGATGTTCCTATGCTTCAGCCATAGGCTCTATCATGTATGCAATGTCAGGTACCAGACATGTGTGCCTTGCTATAAGCCTGCAGGAGGTACCAAAGTAATCCAGAGTGGATCATCGACAGCGTCAAGAACATCCTCAAATACCAAGAGGACTAAGGATATGTTTTCAGATATGGAGGTGACAAAGAGCTCATCGTAAACGGTTACGCTGATGCAAGTTTGACACCGATCCGACGATTCTAAATCGCAGACCGATACGATTTACACTAAACGGAGGAGTGCCTGGTGCAGCTCTAAACAAAGCGTCAGAGGGATCTACATGTGAAGCGGAATACATAGCAGCTTCGAAGCAGCTAATGAAGGAGTCTCGATGAAGGAGTTCATATCCCATCTAGGTGTCATACCTAGTGCATCGGGTCCAATGAAAATCTTCGTGACAATATCGAGCAATTGCCTTAGCAAAGGAATCCAGATTACAAGAGGACCAAGCACATCAAGAGACGCCTAATTCCATCCGGACTTAGTCTGTGGGAGACATAGAGATTTGCAAGATACATACGATCAATGTCGCACTCCGCCGAGCCTCTTCCCACGAGCAAAACATGATCAAAGACCAAGACTCCATGGGTGTGAGAATCATTACTATGTAATCTAGATTATTGACTTAGTAGTGGGAGATCAAGGAAATATGCCCTAGAGGCAATAATAGTTATTATTTATTTCCTTATTTCATGATAAATGTTTAGCATCCATGCTAGAATTGTATTAACCGAAACATGATACATGTGTGAATGCATAGACAAAACAATATGTCACTAGTATGCCTCTTATTAGACTAGCTTGTTAATCAAAGATGGTTATGTTTCCTAACCATGAACAAGGAGTTGTTATTTGATTAACAAGGTCACATCATTAGTAGAATGATCTGATTGACATGACCCATTCCCTTAGCTTAGCACACCCATCGCTTAGTATGTTGGGCACCGCTTATCCATGACATATACATGTTCCTCGTGAACTATGAGATTATGCAACTCCCTGCTAACGGAGGAACACTTTGGTGCTACCAAACGCCACAACGAATCGGTGATTATAAAGGAGTACTATGTGTGTCTCCAAAGGCAGATGTTGGGTCAATGATTTCAGATTAGGTTTTGTCACTCCGATTGCTCTGGAGAGGTATCTCTCTGCCCTCTCTAATGCACATCACTCAAGCCTTTGTAAGCACTACAACTAATGAGTTAGTTAGTGAGATGATGTATTACTTGAACGGTAAAGAGACTTGCCGGTGAACTAGATTGAACTAGGTATTGATACCGACGATCAATCTCGCAAGTAACATACCGATGACAAAGGGAACAACGATGTTGTTATGCGGTCTCGACCGACAAAGATCTTCAGAATATGTAGGAACCAATATGGGCATCCAGGTCCCGCTGTTGGTTATCGACCGTGAATAGTTCTAGGTCATGTCTACATTGTTCTCGAACCGTGAGGGTCCGTGACGCTTAAGGTTTCGGCGATGCTTATTATGAGTTTATGTATTTTGATGTACCAAGGAGTTCGAGTCCCTGATGTGATCACGGAATATGACGAGGAGTCTCAAATGGTCGAGACATAAAGATTGATATATTGGAAGCCTATGTTTGAGTTCGAATGGTTCCAAGAAATCGGAATTTATCGGAGTACCCGGAGGTTACCGAACTCTCGAGGTAAATGGGCCCTCGATGGGCCTTCGAGTGGAGAAGGGAAGGCCAGCCTAGAGGTGGTCACGCTTCCCTCCCTTCCCTAGTCCCAGGTAGACTCGAGGAGAAGGCCGCCGCCTCTCTCTTCCCTCCCCCAATCCTAGTCCAATCTAGATTGGGGGGAATCCTACTCCCAGGGAGTAGGACTCCCATGCTGCCTCTCTAGGCCGCCAGCCCCTCCCCGGCCTCTTTTATATACGAAGCAGGGGGGCACCTTGAACACACAAGTTGATCGTGAGATCGCCTTTAGCTGCAGGCGTGCCCCTCCACCATATTCCACTCGTTATACTGTCATAAGCTTAGGCGAAGCCTCGCGCCGTGAAACATCAAGATCGTTACCACGTCGTCAGGCCGACGAACTCTCGGCCATAATTTACGGATCGGAGTACGAGGGACGCCATCGAGCTGTACGGTGTCAAGAACTCGGGCGCCGGAGTAACGGCGCCGGATCGGTCGGATCGCGAGGAGAACGACGACTACTTCCTCTACGCCAGATCGCTCCGCTTCGGTCTAAAGGGTATGTAGACAACACTTCCCTCTCGCTATACATCACCATGATCTTGCGAGCGAGGAAAATTTTTGAAATTACTACGCTCCCCAACAGCTAGGTCTGTTCACCGCCGCCCACGCAACGCAAGGGAGTTCCTGGGTGATGGCCCATGACCTCGGGGCATAGGTTTAGTCCGCGGTTGACCTCTATTAGCTTCCAGGTCGGGTTAGGCGATTGTTTGGCCGAGGCCGGCATGACCCAGAAAGTGTGTCCGCCGAGTTAATCAAGCGCATGGGTAAGTTGGTGCACCCTCGCAGGAAGAAAACATCTATCGATAGCCCTGCCCTACTGGTAACGACACTTGGAGTTGTATCCCATCGATACAACTAGAATCGGATACTTGTGATGAGAATCGGATGGTGATGAGAATTGATTGTGATGATAACTTGATAGTATGGCTCGGGATGCTTTTCGCAGGAGTCGAGAAAGGATCTCCTACGAGGTTGATAACACTCTACTACTTTACTTTATGCTACTCTACTCCCTCCTGTTGTGAAGATGGTGGTTTTAAGATGCTAGTCGATAGGACTAGGCCTTCTCTATTCTCGCATTTCAAGCTCACCACATATACAGCCCATTTCATTGATACCGATGCATATGTAGTGTAGATCCTTGCTTAGCAGTACTTTGATGAGTACTCATGGTTGCTTTGTTCTTTCCCCTTTCTTCTTCTTTCTTCCTATTGATGCAACTGGATGTCGAGCCTGTGATCCACGCCACCTTTGACTTAAGACTACTACCACAAGGGGGTGCCTACTACCTCATGAAGACCGCGACCATCAGAGTAGTTAGGAGGCTCCCAGCAGAGGCCTTGCTCTTTCGATCAATGTTGCTTTTGTATAGCCTTCTTAAGGCAAACTTGTCTAACTTATGTCCATCGACATTGTTGCTTCAACGACTCTTGTGTATTCGAGCTTATGTATTCGAGCCCTCGAGGCCCCTGGCTTATAATATAAAGCTTGCATTATTTTATTTTGTGTCTAGAGGTGTGCTGATATCTTCCGCGGAGTCTTGATCTTGATCGTATTAACATTTGCTTATGATTAGTGTACGGTTGAATCGAGGGCGCTACAAGTTGATATCGAGCCGATCGCTTGTAGGTAGCCCCTTCGAACTCCTTGGCTCAAGTTGAGTCTAGAAACCAAAAATCGCTTTTACTAACTTGGCCGTGTGGCTTACGGCCCACGCCGCTAATTGCGTGGTATTAGGATCTTTTATTCCTCGCCTATACTTTGGGACTCGTTTCTTCTATTCGGTTAAATGAATTTACTAACTACATTAGGTTCTCGTAATGACTTTCCCTCGAGAGCCCCTTCACCAGATGATCGTCACGCACTAGAAGATTCTCAAGATACTTTATGATGTTCTTCGAGATTTAGTGCCACTTTTGCTTTTCCTTCCAACGATAAACCCCCCTATGGATAACCACGTACACTTTATCATTCACACAATCAATTCCTTTGATCTTGTTATTACAAGATGCCCCGAAATCTTCTTTATTACTCGAGAATACTATGTGCCTATCGCTTCCAGCTTCTTTTGCTGAATACCCCTACGGATAATTTCACTAATCGAGTATCCGCTCATCCCCAGCTTGATTCATGTATTTCACAAAAGTCTTCAAATACCATTCGATCTTCGAAAGTCCTTAGTAGCCTATTGCTCTTGTTCTTCTTTACCCGCTTGCATTATGGTTAAGTCCATATGTCTAGCAATATTCCTTAAAACTTTTATCACCCTTATCCTATTCATTCAACATGTGTGTGAATGCATGCAATCATCAGTTGTTCCTTGTAATTGTCCTTCCAAATCGTGACGCCATTCTAGACAGAGTCGGTTCTCGCAAATCAAACCTTGATTGATTGCCCATCTAATTTATTCAACTTACTCACACTTAATCAGAGCATCCGATTTTGATACACCGATCCGATATCAAAATTCCTTTGTTAATTAAACTTTTAATTAGTCATTGTTTCTATATTCGTCTTTGCATTCTTCTTCTCGATTGAGTATCGACACTATATCGATCCATTGAGGACCGCTGAATCCTTTGTTGGATTATTATCCAGCAATGTCCTCCATATTCAAAATCTTTGGCGCTTCCCCGACATACCTATTGCCTTTGGTAAATTGTATCCTCTCGCTATGGTCAACCATGCTCGCTATTGAGCGATGTTATATACCTGGAAGTCAGTGGTATATGTTCCTAAGATACCCCTACGGATTGAACCTATGCCTTTCCTAATCCGTGTGAACTCTAAAGAGATGTGAGTAATACTTTCTAGTGCTTCACCTGATAAATCTTTCGCGACTACAAATTTTTGAGAACGAGGAGGAATGAAAGGTTATGCATTGAAGAGTGAGTCGACCTTGAACCTTTTGTGTTTATGCCCATGGAACCGTGTAGAACTTATCATGGAAGCTGCCTGAAATAATTACCCTTGTTATAAGTTCATCTTGTATCGGTGGTTTGATCATTCATAATCGTGGTTCCCCATAGTTTCTCCTTAACTCCATTTCCCGCATAGTTAAAATACTTGTCTCCGCAAGTCATTTCACTTGTCCAACCTCTACTTTGATCTACCTGCAAGTATTGCCTCATGTTATCTCGAGGATATTGTATCATTGCACTACCTCTTATAAATTCTTAATTGGAGTGATACGTCACATCATTCCTAGCCTCGATCGGCTATATCATGCCAAATTTTAACTCGTATACCTGGTTCTTCTTCCCAGAGCATTTTTTCGGCGATGAGCAAGCTTCACGCCGATCTTCCTCGCCATATCATTTCGCCTTGAACAATAAGCTTGATTTCAATTTTGTGTCAAACTGTGGTTCTCATAGCCTTCACTTCATCCTTCCTTTGCTTGATGTCACACGCCGATGGCATCTTCATAGAGTCTCTCAACAAAAACTTGTCGTGGATCACCGCCAACACTTTGGCTTCTTCAGAGATGTCAATTGAATTCATGGCTAGAAATACCATCCCCGCCCCTCGATGGTTTGTGATATCATCGATGACATCCGATTTCCTTAACACAGACTCGTGGTTTGGTTATTCCACGCTCCAAGATAATCTTGGAAGTGTTCCTTTGTATCTTTTGAGATCTTCAGATCCAACTTCACCCAAACACCATGTTATTGCTACCTCAAGCATGACTATGGTATTCAATATCAGCACGAACATTTAGCTTTAAATGCTTCGATCTATTATCCAAACACCGTCAGATGGGTAATATCATGATTCTTCCTCTCCCATTATCTAAATGCTTTGAACTTACTATCCTATCATGTATATCCTGCCCGCTTTTCCTTGAGAAGGATATACTCCCAACTCTTGTGTGTAAACACATATTCCTTTCCATTGGACCTGTGATTTGATAATCATACTTTTACTTCCCCTGGTTTGTTTAAACCTTTCTTCTGATCTATATGATATAAGGAGAAATAAATCCTCGCTTATAAAATACTCTCATACAACCTTGTCAGCAGGACCTTGTTACTATTGGATTTATTATTCGTAACCCCGATGGACGAGAACTTTGCTTATTGGTCCTACCATTCAACGAAAGGCAGAAAATGGTCTCTCTTCGTCCTCGCCTTGGTACCAACGTTGTTGCCAACATAACTGACATGTTATCTCTCGCCATGCCTTGCTACCATGATCGTGCAATATGTCGGCCCTTCCTACTTTTGAACCACATGGTGGGCCCATAACACACAGCCCACAGATCAAAACCCGATCTCGTGACATCCTTGATTCCAAGTATCCTTTTTACTTGACTTCGTATGTAACTCATGAGCCGCCTTCCTAGTGATCTGTTCTAGTATCGCATTTAATAATTTTTTGTCATGTTGCTCAACCCCTTTCACCGCTGATTAGGCATCGAATGATCAGCCGCCTGCTAAAACTTCTCATGGTACCTCATACTTTGCTCTCGACGTTTTATTTAAGTTCAACTCGAGAAATACTTCCGCCTCATTCCCTGATTTGTTCATCAGATATTTAACCCTATAAGGGCCGGCTTCTCCGGTTATTTTACTTCCCCACTTAAATCTCGGGACGAGATTTCTTGTAGTGGAGGAGATTTGTAACACCCCCAGTGTCATGCTACAGTAACCCCCTATGATTAAACTAATCATTTTTCCAAACAGTGCTTAATAACCTTGTTCAATATCCCATTTGTAATTCCAATCAATTCAAATTCAAGTAAAGTTTGAAGTTGCTCAAAAGTTGCTGGAAAAATGTTCATTATTTGTCAAAAATTTCATAACACTCCTTTGTTAAGGAACACAACATCACTTTTGTGCAAAGATGAGCATTAGCAATTATAACAGCACCAATTCAGCATTTTTAAATGCTATCCTATTTATGAAAATACCAAATGAATTCTTTTGGTCTCCAAAATATTTGTGGTATTGTCTAATATCACCAGGAATAAAAGGGCACTTCACATATTTTTACAAAGGAAATGGCATGCCCAATATTTTCTTACGCATCTCTAATTATAAAAAATAGAAAAGGAAAGCTGTTTAAATAAAAGAGAAAACCTCCCTGTATCCCTCCCACTGGGCCTTAGCTACCTGGGAGGCCCAAAGCAGCAGCCCAACAACCCCTTGTTCCCTTCCTCCTGCTACAGGAAGCAGGGGGATCGGAGGCCATCCATGGCGCCCCGGCCACATGCCGGCCATCCCGCGGCCCTCCCTGGAGATTAAGAGCATCGCCCCGCACTGCCCCGGAAACCCTAGCCCCTTTTCCCCCCTTCCTCGCGCCGTTTCCCTCTCTCCCACGCGCATCGCCCGAAGCTCCCCGCTATGGCCGATGTTGTTCGCACGCTCCGCGTCCTCCCCGCGACGTGGGACTGAGTCTGGGAGCACCGCCGTCGTCTGCTACGTCTTCCTCGCCCACTGGGTCAAGCCAGGACCCCTGCATCGCCTACATCAGCTCCTTCAAGCTCCGGCCGCCGCTCATCGCCGCTTCGATCCCCCGCCGTTCGACCCGCTCCGGCTTCACCAAGTTGCTCCTCGTCACCGATGTGAGCACCACGTGGTTTCCCCTCTGTTCCCGCCATCGATCTTGTCGCATAGTACTCATCCTCGCGAGCTCCGTCTCGGCCGTCCGCCATGGCCGGCGGGCTCATCGCTGCCGTGTCCCCTAGCTCCGTCTGTCGATGCGTGCGTGCTCCAGGAGTTGTGTAGATTCCGCCTAGCCTCTCGGTTCGTCAAACCTAAGCCCGTGGGCTGATCCAGTCGAACGCCGCCACTGCCGTTGCTCGGCCGTCGACGTAGTCGTCGTTCTTGGCCACCCCCTGTGCACGCTAGCACCCTGGACCGATGCACCGCAGCCCCGCGCAGCCCAAGCTCCGGCCGTTGGCCACGGTTCGTGTCCGCGCCTCGTGTCATAGCGCCCCGTGCGAGCCCTTGGCCGCGTCCGGCCGCGATCGGCCGCGCGCCGTCCGTCCACTGGCCGCACCGCCGCTGCCGTTGCGTGCCCCTTGCCTAGCCCCGTGCCTTCTTTGCTGCTGCGTGCTTGCTGCCACGCGCGCTGCTGCCTGCTCTGCCTACTGCTACTCCCGATGCTGCTTGTTCCTGCTTGCAATCGCTCCTAGCTGCTGCTACTTGCTAGCTGCTAAGCTGTGCTGCTTTGCTGCTGGCCATGCGTGAGTGTGGTGTGTGTGTGCACGTGTGGGCTGGCCCAAATTGGTTTAGGTGTAAATTAATTAGCTAGATTAGTTCTAGGATTATTTTGATGTTTAGTCAGTATTAATTTAGTGCTAGATTAGCCTAATAGCCTATGACATGTGGCCCCATTTTAATCTAGACTTTTTTAATTTAGATGCCCATGACATGTGGGCCATACTCACCTTGACCAGTCAACGGATCGTGGTGTTGACTTTGACCCGACCCACTGTCAGCCTCTAACACGTTTTGCTGGGTGCACTCGTGGTGCACTGAGCAATTTCAGTTAATATTTTTCGAATTAATAATAAATCCGCAATTTAGAATATTGTTTAAAACTTTAGAAAATCACATAGATAATAATCCGTAACTCGGATGAAAATGTTTTCTACATGAAAGTTGCTCAACGCATTTAAACGAATCAACACGTCCGGCTCATTCGCCACACGCCCCTAGCTTAGCAAACTCGAACCTTTCCTTCGGTTCATCTCATCTGTGACGTCCGAATCGGAAAACATTCCCTGATATTTCTTCGTGTGTATCACCTAGCACCGTTAGATCGCCTCCTAGCACCGTTTTACCATGTTATGCTTTATGATGCTTTGATCGCTCATATTGTGTTCTCCTCTCACATTTCATTCCTAGACCGAGACTACCGATGCCGCTTATGTTCGATTACGCCACCGACGCCCTCCTTGTCCGAGCAACCGTGCAAGCCCTTTGATCATCCCGATATCGCCCATTCCATTCTCTCATGCCAGCATTAGATTTTACTATCGTAATTGTTTGCTTCCTATTCTCACTGATATACCTCAAGCCAGATTCGCCCCGCTTATCATCGACGACGACTCGACGTGATCGAAGATCAGCCCGACATCAAGACATCACTTCCCTTTAGCTGCCAACACCACTGGTTACTATCGAAAAGGGTGAACCCCTCAAAGACTTCCGATGTTAACCCAGAGGGCATTCCTGGTGGTCATCGAGGGTGATTCCTTCACTTCCGAGACGACTGTCAGGTAACCTCTCAAGTGTGAACTTGAGGTGATTCCTCTTACGCTCACCTTGATGATTACATTGAGTGGAGTTCACCGAGTGATTCTCGGTTTACCCTTGATGTTTAGACACACAGCTACTATGACTATGATTAATCGAACCATGTTACTAAAGACGGTCCGCCGAGGGTACCCGCTACAGCATAATGCGAGTGATGTGGAGTCACGACTCGAAGGTGCCTCGAGATAATTATGAGGCGTGGGGCATTCTTCGCTTCGCCGCAAGTCCTCGAGACGGGCAACGGGTCACATCTTTCGTGAGTCTCGCTGTTACCGCCGCTCCTAATCCACTACGATTTGGATATTTGATCCGAGGCCTCGCCCGATAGCACTAACCATCACGTGGGCATAGTATGGGCGTCAGCCGTACATCACCGGCTTATTAGTCAAGAACGAGCGGCGCACCGGGTTGACCGGTAAGCCTCGCTTTTAGGGAGGTAGCTAGGTTCCGCCACCGCCGCCATAACGTGCGTGAGTTCCTGTGATGGCCTGACCGACCTCGCATAGGTTTAGTCCGGCGTTGAATTAGCCTAGGTCGGGTCATGGCGTATTGTTTGGCCGAGGCCGCATGACCCAGAAAGTGTGTCCTACCGAGTTAATTGCCGGTAAGTTGCACCTCGCAGGAAGAAAACATCTATCGATAGCCTGTCCTACAGAATGACACTTGGAGTTGTATCCCGATCGATACAACTAGAACTCGGATACTTGTGATGAGAATCGGATGGTGATGAGAATTGGATTGTGATGATAATCGATAGTATGGCTCGGGATGCTTTTTCGCAGGAGAAAGGATCCGCCGAGGTTGATAACACTTTACTACTTTTACTTATACCTACTTCCTCCTGTTCTGCAAGATGGTGGTTTCAAGATGCTAGTCTTCGATAGGACTAGGCCTTTCTATTCTCGCATTGGCAATTTCACCATTACATACATACGCCCATTTCATTGATAATGCATATGTAGTGTAGATCTTTGCTTGCAGTACTTTGGATGAGTACTCACGATTGCTTTGGTCCCCTTTTCCCCTTTCTTTCTTTCCGTTGATGCAACCAGATGTTGGAGCTCAGATCCAGACGCCACCTTGACTTAAGACTACTACTACCACGAGGGTGCCTACTACCTCATGAAGACCGCGACGACCAGAGAAGTTAGGAGGTTCAAAGTAGGCCTTGCCTTTTCGATCAATGTTGCTTTGTGCTAGCCTTCTTAAGGCAAACTTGTCTAACTTATGTCCAGACAGATATTGTTAAGCTCACGACTCTTGTGTATTCGAGCTTATGTATTCGAGCCTCGAGGCCCCGCTTGTAATATAAAGCTTGTATTATTTTATTTTGTGTCTAGAGTTGTGTTGTGATATCTTCCCAGAGTCTCTTGATCTTGATCATACACATTTGGTATGATTAGTGTACGGTTGAATCGAGATGCCACATCATGTCGACTAGCTTAATAATTTTCTTCGGATTTAAAATAATTTAGAAAACTCCGAAAATGCCTAAAACTTCTAAAATTCATATAAATTCAACAAAGAATCCAAATAAATTAATTATATATGAAAATGATCAAAATCCAATCTATCCATCTCAGATCGTTTCATGCATGTTTAAACAACTTAACCTCATTAGCTCAAAACATGTTAATGCACTTTATAAACCCATAACTTGAGTTTGCATTTGAAACTTTGATTCAAATGAGTTCAAACCACCCTGGTTGTAGACAAGTAGCCCAACACACCATATTGCCTCTATCATGATCATGCATCATATTGTGCATTGCATTGATTGTGTGTTCTTCCTTTTCTGTGTTTGTCCCTCTCGATAGACGGTTTCGATGATGAGTTCGATGACACCGATGAAGAGCTATATTATCTTCGTGGCGCGTGCAAGCAAACCTCTTGTTCATTCCGACACAATCCCACTCTCTCGCCCCGTATTTTACTACATTGGACAACAACGATACAACTTGCTTTGTCGCGTAGTTGAAACCCTTTATCCTCTCTGCATGACATGTCATTGCCAAGTAAATAGATGAAACCCACTAGCATGAGTAGGAGTTGTTTGAGCCTCGATGTGCCTACTCATTCATGCTTGTTTGTCATGCCCGCTATTGCTTAGAGTTGTGTTAGGTCCGATTCATCGATGAATTGGAGGTGTGTAAACATGTCCTACTATGTGTGAGCTAAGTGTGAAGACGATTTGGTGAATAGAGGCCATGTATGAGTACATGGTGGGTTTGTCTTGAAACCGCCCTCAGAACCGAAGTTTCGTGGTTTGTGATCCATGAACAGCTACTACCACGCATTGGAATGCTTAAGTGCCCTCTCGACTTATTAATCAACCTGATCTCTGCCCAGACTTGCAACTAGTTTCTGTGTTTAGGTAGTGTTAGTAGTCTACCAAGTGGCACCTGTGTGGGCTTGGACAGATTAGCACAAGGGTCTTGGTACCAGTGGCACCCGTGGTGGGCTTGGGAACCTGCACACATCGCTTGGGGTCGTGATGACACGGCCGATATCCTTATGATGGAACCCGATAGGCGATAAACCCGACGAGAGACTATTGTGGTTAGTCGTCGGCCGACTCTAAAGCTTTGAAGTTGCCGAGATACACGAGGTGTACATGGCGTAAGTGGCGAGAGCGTGAAGAAGTACACCCTCGCAGGTTAACGTTATCTATTCAATAGCCGCTCCACGGTAAAGGACTTCGGTTGCTTGTACGCCTATAGACAAGTGAAAGTGGATACCTAAAATGTGCAAGATAAGCGGAGTGCTATGGACGGTGTTCTCGAGGGAGACGGGATGATCCATAGTGGTGTAGAAGGAAATATGCCCTAGAGGCAATAATAAAGTTATTATTTATTTTTATTTCATGATAAATGTTTATCATTCATGCTATAATTGTATTAACCTAAACATGATACATGTGTGAATGCATAGACAAACAATATGTCACTAGTATGCCTCTACTAGACTAGCTTGTTAATCAAAGATGGTTATGTTTCACCACCAAACAAAGAGTTGTTATTTGATTAACGAGGTCACATCATTAGTAGAATGATCCGATTGACATGACCCATTCCATTAGCTTAGCACACGATCGCTTAGTATGTTGCTACCGCTTTTATCCATGACATATACATGTTCCTCGAACTATGAGATTATGCAACTCCTGCTTAACGGAGGAACACTTTGGTGCTACCAAACGTCACAACGAATCGGGTGATTATAAAGGAGTACTATAGGTGTCTCCAAAGGCGATGTTGGGTCATGATTTCGAGATTAGGTTTTGTCACTCCGATTGCTCTGAGAGGTATCTGGGCCTCTCGGTAATACACATCATCAAGTTTTGAAGCACTACAACTAATGAGTTAGTTGTGAGATGATGTATTACTGAACGAGTAAAGAGACTTGCCAGAACGAGATTGAACTAGGTATTAGATACCGACGATCAACTCGCAAGTAACATACCGATGACAAAGGAACAACGATGTTGTTATGCGGTCCGACCGATAAAGATCTTCGAGAATATGTAGGAACCAATATGGGCATCCAGGTCCCGCTTATTGGTTATCGACCGAGACGGTCTCGGTCATGTCTACATTGTTCTCGAACCGTAGGGTCCGCACGCTTAAGGTTTCATGATGCTATTATGAGTTTATGTATTTTGATGTACCAAGAAGTTCGAGTCCCTGATGTGATCACGGACATGACGAGGAGTCTCGGAATGGTCGAGACATAAAGATTGATATATTGGAGGCTATATTCGACACCGAAAGGTTCCGAAGTTTCCGAGAAAACCGGAGTGCCGAGGTTACCGAACTCCGGGAAGTTATGGGCCTTAGTGGGCCAAGAGGGGAGAGAGAGGGCCGACCAGAGGTGGCGCCCTGTGGAGTCCGAATAGACAAGGAGGGCGCCCCTTCCCCTCCCTCTCCTCTCTTCCTTCCCCTTCCTTCCTAGTCGACTAGGAAAGGGAGTCCACTCAACCAGGAGGAGGACTCTCCTTGGCCGCTTATAGGCCGGCCGCCTCCCCCTCCCTCCTTTATATAGGGCGGGGGCACCCTAGACACACAAGTTTGATCTACGGATCGCTCTTAGCCGGCGGCCCCTCCACCATATTCCACCTCGGTCATATCCACGAAGCTTAGCGAAGCCTCTACCGGTGAAACATCAAGATCGCTACCACGCCGTCAGGTCGACGGAACTCTCCCGACACCGGATGGATCGGAGTACGAGGGACGCCATCGAGCTGCACGCGGTGTCAAGAACTGGGCGCCGGAGTAACGGCGGATCGGTCGGATCGCGAGGAGAACGTACGACTACTTCTCACGCTAGATCGCTTCCGCCGGTCTACGAGGGTACGAGACAACACTCTTCCCTCTCGCTATGCATCACCATGATCTTGCGTGCGTAGGGAATTTTTTGAAATTACTACGCTCCCCAACAAGGGCATCCGAGCCTAGGTTTTTATGGTTTGATGTTTTGCACGAGTAGAACACAAGTGAGTTGTGGGCGATAAGTCATACTACCTACCAAAGATGTCATACTTTGGTTCAGCGGTATTGGAGATGAAGCGCCTGCATCGACATTACGCCAGACGCTTACGCGAGACGGTTTCACCGCCACGAGCACTCGCTGTTTAAAGGTGACCGGGGTGCTCGTCTCTCACTTTAGTTGAACTGGAAAAGATACCCGTCCTTGAGAAGGTTAAACGGAGTCTATTTGACGGTATCGCTGTGGTTTTGATGCGTAGGTGAGACCGGTTCTGCTTAAGCCCGAAGCTTACTAAAATTTGCAACAACAAAGTAGAGGACGCCTAACTTGTTTTTGCCATGTTGTGATGTGATATGGTCAAGACGTGATGCTATATTTTATTGTATGAGATGATCATGTTTTGTAACCGGTTATCGGCAACCGGGTCGGAGCCATATGGTTGTCGCTTATTGTATGCAATGCAATCGCTCGTAATGCTTTACTTTATCACTAAGCGTAGAATAGTCGAGAGCATAAGATGATCTCTCACTAAATTATCAAGAAGTGTTCTCCCGAGTATGCACCGCTCTAAAGTTCGCCGTGCCTGCAACCACGGGATGATCGGGTGATAAGCTCTACGTCCATCTACAACGGGTGCAAGCCGCTTTTGCACACGCAATACTCGGGTTATACTTGACGAGCCTAGCATATGCGATATGGCCTCAACACGGAGACCGAAGGTCGAGCGTGAATCATATAGTAGATATGATCAACATAAGATGTTCACCATTGAAAACTACTCCATTTCACGTGATGATCGGTTATGGTTTAGTTGATTTGGATCACGGATCACTTAGATGACTAGAGAGATGTTTTTCTAAGTGGGAGTTCTTAAGTAATATGATTAATTGAACTTAAATTTATCATGAACTTAGTACCGATAGTATCTTGCTTGTTTATGTTTGATTGTAGATAGATGGCTCGTGTTGTTCCGTGAATTTTAATGCCTTGAGAAAGCAAAATTGAAAGATGATGGTAGCAATTACACGGATCGGGTCCAGAATCTGAGGATTATCCTCATTGTCGACGTAAGAGTTACGCCCCGGATGCACCGCTGGTGCCGTCCGTGATAACCGAACGTTAAGAACGCCCGCGAGCAAAGCGATGACTACTCTATAGTTCAGTGTATGCTTACAGCTTAGAACCGGGACTTCAACGACGCTTGAACGCCATGGAGCATATGAGATGTTCCAGAGTTGAAGTTGATATTCCAAATGTAATGCCCGGATTGAGAGATATGAAGTTCCAATAAGTTCTATAGCTGCAAGATGGAGGAGAATAGTTTGTTAGTGAGCACATACTCGTAATGTCCGGGTACTACAATCACTTGACACAATTGGGAGTTAATCTTCCGATGATTGTGTCATTGGATGAATTCTTCAATCACCGCCACCAAGCTACAAAGGCTTCGGATGAACTATAATATGCAAGGGTTAGTAAAGACTATACCGAGCTCTTCGCAATGCTAAAGGCTGGAGGTAGAAATCAAGAAGGAGCATCAAGTGTTGATGGTCAATAAGACCACTAGTTTCAAGAAGAAAGGCAAAGGGAAGAAGAAGGAATTCAAGAAGAAAAAGAAGCAAGTTGTCGTCAGAGAAGAAACCCAAGTCCGGACCTAAGCCCAAATCGAGTGCTTCTACCGCAAGCGACGGTCAATGAAGTGGAACCGCCTCAAGTATTTGGCGGATAAGAAGGATGGCAAGGTGAACAAAGGTATATGTGATATACATGTTATTGATGTGTACCTTACTAGAGCTCGCAGAGCACTGGTATTTGATATCGGTTCTCTGCTAATATTTCCAACTCAAACAGGACTACGGATTGCTTAACACCGCAAAGGACGAGGTGATGCGTTGGAAATGGTTCCAAAGTCGATGTGATCGCGGTCGGCACGCTACCTCTACATCTACCGGATTAGTTTTAGACCTAAATAATTGTTATTTGGTGCCGCTTGAGCATGAACATTATATCTAGATCTTGTTTGATGCAGACGTTATTCATTTAAATCGAGAATAATGGTTGTTCTATTTATATGAGTAATATCTTTATGGTCATGCACCCTTGAGGAGTGGTCTATTTTGATGAATCTCGATAGTAGTGATACACATATTCATAATGTTGAAACCAAAAGATGCAGAGTTGATAATGATAGTGCAACTTATTTGTGGCAACGCGCTTAGGTCATATCGTGTAAAGTGCATGAAGAAACTCCATACCGATGGACTTTTGGAGTCACTTGATTATGAATCACTTGGCACTTAAGTAACCGTGCCTTATGGGCAAGATGACCGAACCCGCTTCTCCTGACTATGGAGAGAGCAACAGATTTGTTGGAAATCATACATGATGTATGTGGTCCCATGAATGTGAGGCTCGGTATGGATATCGTATTTTTCACCTTCAAGATGACTTAAGCAGATATGGGTATATCTACTTAATGAAACATAAGTCCAAACATTTGAAAAGTTCAAAGAATTTCAGAGTGAAGTTGAAAATCATCGTAACAAGAAAATTAAATTTTACGATCCGATCGTGGAGGTGAATATTTGAGTTACGAGTTTGGTCTACATTTGAAACAATGCGAATAGTTTCAACTCACGCCACCCGAACACCACAACAGAATGGTGTATCCGAACGTCAGAATCGCATTTTACTAGATATGGTGCGATCTATGATGTCTCTACAGATTTACCGCTATCGCTTTGGGGTTATGCTCTAGAGACGGCCGATTCACACGAATAGAACACCGTCGAACTGCTGAGACGACACCTTATGAAATATGGTTTTGCAAGAAACCAAAGTTGTCGCTTTAAAGTTTGGGGATGCGTGCTTATGTGAAAAACTTCAACCCGATAAGCTCGAACCCAAATCAAGAAATGTGTCTTCATAGGATACCCATCATAGGATACCCAAAGGAGAGCTTGGGTACACCTTCTATCACAGATCCAAGGCAAGACATTCGTTAAGAATGGATCCTTTCTAGAGAAGGAGTTTTCTCAAAGAAGTGAGGGAGGAAAGTGGAACTTGATGAGGTAATAGTACCTTCTCCCTTACTTGAAAATAGTTCGTCGCAGTAAACCGGTTTCAGACATCTACACCAAGTAGTGAGGAAGTTGATGATATTGATCATGAAACTTCAGATCAAGTTACCGCAGAACCTCGAGATCAACCAGAGTAAGATCCGCACTGTAGTGGTACGGAATCCTGTTCGAAGTCATGCTACTAGATCATGATGAACCTACGAACTATGAAGAAGCGATGGTGAGCCCAGATTCCGCAAATGGCTTGAGGCCATGAAATCGAGATGGGATCCATGTATGAAAACAAAGTATGGATTTTGGTGACTTCCGAGGTTAGGCAAGCAATAGAAAACAAGTGGATCTTCAAGAAGAAGACCGACGCCGACGGTAATGTTATCGTTTATAAAGCTCGACTTGTCGCAAAAGGTTTTCGCAAGTTCAAGGGATTGACTACGATGAGACCTTCTCACCCGTAGCGATGCTTAAGTCCGTCTCGAATCATGTTAGCAATGCCGATTTTATGATTATGAAATTTGGCAAATGGATGTAAAGATCGCATTCTCGAATGGATTTCTGAAGAAGAGTTGTATATGATGCAACCGAAGGTTTTATCGATCCAAAGGGAGCTAACAAAGTGTGCAAGCTCCAGCGATCCATCTATGGACTGCAAGCATCTCGAGTTAGAATAAACGCTTGATAGTGTGATCAAAGATGGGTTTGTATGCATTTTTGGAGAAGCCTCAGATTTACAAGAAAGTGAGTGGAGCTCAGAGCATTTCCGATATTATATGTAGATGACATATTGCTGATCGGAAATGATATAGAATTTCGGATAGCATAAAGGATACTTGAATAAGAGTTTTTCAATGAAAGACCTCGTGAGGCTGCTTACATATTGGGCATTAAGATCTATAGAGATAGATCAAGACGCTTAATTGACTTTCACAAAGCACATTCCTTGACAAAATTTTGAAGAAGTTCAAGATGGATCAAGCAAAGAAAGGGTTCTTGCCTCGTGTTACAAGGTGTGAAGTTGAGTAAGACTCAATGCCCACCACGCAGAAGATAGAGAGAAAATGAAAGATGTTCCTATGCTTCAGCCATAGGCTCTATCATGTATGCAATGGTGTGTACCACTGATGTGTGCCTTGCTATAAGTTTAGTAGGAGGTACCAAAGTAATCCAAAGAGGATCATCGACAGCGGTCAAGAACATCCTCAGAGCACCAAAAGGACTAAGGATATGTTTTCAGATATGGAGGTGACAAAGAGCTCATCGAACGGTTACGCTGATGCAAGTTGACACCGATCCCGACGATTCTAAATCGCAGACCGGATACGATTTGCACTAAACGGAGGAGCTGTTAGTTGGTGCAGTTCCAAACAAAGCATCAGAAGGGATCTACATGTGAAGCGGAGTACATAGCAGCTTCGAAGCGCCTAATGAAGGAGTCTGGATGAAGGAGTTCATATCCCATCTAGGTGTCATACCTAGTGCATCGGGTCCAATGAAAATCTTCGTGACAATATCGAGCAATTACCTTAGCGAAGGAATCCAGATTTCACAAGAGGACCAAGCACATCAAGAGACGCTCAATTCCATCCGGACTTAGTCCGTGGAGACATAGAGATTTGCAAGATACATACGGATCTCAATGTTGCGACCGCTGACTAAGCCTCTTCCACGAGCAAAACATGATCGCACAAGACTCCATGGGTGTTAGAATCATTACTATGTAATCTAGATTATTGACTCTAGTGCAAGTGGAGATCAAGGAAATATGCCCTAGAGGCAATAATAAAGTTATTATTTATTTCCTTATTTCATGATAAATGTTTATCATTCATGCTATAATTGTATTAACCGAAACATGATACATGTGTGAATGCATAGACAAAACAATATGTCACTAGTATGCCTCTACTAGACTAGCTTGTTAATCAAAGATGGTTATGTTTCCCACCATGAACAAAGAGTTGTTATTTGATTAACGAGGTCACATCATTAGTAGAATGATCTGATTGACATGACCCATTCCATTAGCTTAGCACACCATCTTTTAGTATGTTGCTACCGCTTTTATCCATGACATATACATGTTCCCGTAACTATGAGATTATGCAACTCTGCTTACCGGAGGAACACTTTGGTGCTACCAAACGTCACAACGAATCGGGTGATTATAAAGGAGTACTACGTGTCTCCAAAGGCGATGTTGGGTTGGCGATTTCGAGATTAGGTTTTGTCACTCCGATTGCTCTGAGAGGTATCTTCGGCCTCTCTGCAATACACATCACAAGCTTGCAAGCACTACAACTAATGAGTTAGTTGTGAGATGATGTATTACGTAACGAGTAAAGAGACTTGCCAAGAACGAGATTGAACTAGGTATTAGATACCGACGATCAACTCTGCAAGTAACATACCGATGACAAAGGGAACAACGATGTTGTTATGCGGTCCGACCGATAAAGATTTTCGAGAATATGTAGGAACCAATATGGGCATCCGGTCCCGCTATTGGTTATCGACCGAGACGCGGTCGGTCATGTCTACATTGTTCTCAAACCGTAGGGTCCGTGACGCTTAAGGTTTCGGGATGCTTATTATGAGTTTATGTATTTTGATGTACCGAAGAAGTTCGAGTCCCGATGTGATCACGACATGACGAGGAGTCTCGGAATGGTCGATACATAAAGATTGATATATTGGACGGCTATATTCGGACACCGGAAAGGTTCCGAAGTTTCCGGAGAAACCGAGTGCCGAGGGTTACCGGAACCCCCTGGGAAGCAGGGCCTTAGTGGGCCAAGAGGGGAGAGAGAGGGGCCGCACTGTGAGGTGGCGCCTTCTGTGGGAGTCCAATAGGACAAGGAGGGGGCGCGCCCTTCCCCTCTCCTCTCTCTCTCTTCCTTCCCCTTCTCCTTCCTAGTGGACTAGGAAAGGAGTCCTACTCCAACTAGGAGGAGGACTCCTCCTTGGCGCGCTTATAGGGGCCGGCCGCCTCCCTCCCTCCTTTATATACTGGGCAGGGGGCACCCTAGGACACACAAGTTTGATCTACGGATCGCTCTCAGCTGCAGCGGTGCCCCTCCACCATATTCCACCTCGGTCATACTGTCCAAGCTTAGGCGAAGCCCCGCCGTGAAACATCAAGATCGCCACCACGCCTGTCAGGTCGACGGAACTCTCCTCGACACTGGCCGGATCGGAGTACGAGGGACGCCATCGAGCATGATGTGTCAAGAACTCGGGGCGCCGAGTAACGGCGCCGGATCGGTCGGATCGCGAGGAGAACGTACGACTACTTCCTCTACGCCAGATCGCTTCCGCTTGGCCCACGAGGTACGAGACAACACTCTTCCCTCTCGCTATGCATCACCATGATCTTGCGGTGCGAGGGAAATTTTTTGAAATTACTACGCTCCCCAACAAAGGTATTGACATGATGAATATGTGGACTCGTGCACCACCTCAAAGAGTTACATTGCGCTATAGTTCAGATAGCCACCGAGTCAAAGTCGGCTTGTCTGCAATTAAACCCCACCACCCCTTTATTGATAATGAGGCATATGTAGTTAGCTCGATGTAAGTCTTGGCCGGGTACATTTTACTCACGATTGCCTATTTTATGTTTTTGTAGAGACTTCGTCTCACTAGTAGTTCTCAGGTGACTTCGATCGCTAACCTTTGTTAACTCAGCTACAATCTTGTGCCCTCAGAGATCTCGGTAGATAGTCGCTTCTCAAATTTTTCATTTATAGTTGTCTGACTCGACATGTTAAGCTTCCACGAGTGCTTTGACTTGTATGTTTCAATGTTGGGTCATGAGACCCATGATTGTAATATCTCGCCTCTGAGCCTATTGAATAAAATAATTTAGTCGAGAGTCATGTTATTATGCCATGTTGTATTTGCACATATCGTGCATATTGTGTGTATGTTATTGAAATGCTTTGGTATGTGTGGGATCCGACAACCTAGTTGTTTATCCTTGGTAGCCTCTTCACGAAATGTCTCCTAGTGATTCCAATCGAGCCATGGTAGCTTGCTACCGCTTCCAACACTTAGGTTGGCCGGCATGTGTCCTTCTTCGCTCTCAGGTCTCTTCTTCGGGAAATGTCACGCTGTTTCTACCGAGTCCTCTAGCTCACATGCCTTCGCTTTTACCGAGTCCTCGCTAGCCCAAGAGCTACAGCCCGGATTCACTGGCGATATGAATCGACATCGCTCGCGTTAGGTCATGTATGACCGTCCCTATGTTAGCGCCACTTTGGGTTTACGACTTAGCTATGTCACCTGGCTCCTTATCATATGGATGCTAGCTACACTATCATATACGCAGCTAAAAGGCGCAAACGGTCCTGAAAAGGTAAGGCGACACCCGTGGGGATACCGTGCGTGAGGCCGCAAAGTGATATGAGGTGTTACATGCTAGATCAATGTGGCATTGAGTCGGGTCCCGATAGATATGAAGGTAATGCTTATAAAGTTTCCAATACTAGTTGATGTTCACCATGAATTATGGAGAAGATAAAATGTTGCCGATGGGCTCAACAACAATTCATCCAGTTTCCATGAAGATGGACTTCCATAATTATGAGATCGTGATAGCATTGGTCGAACCAAAAGATATAACGATGTATGCTCGAGGAAAATCCACGAGTAAGACAACATTACTAACATTGTTGAGTTCCGATTTGATTTGAGGATAGCCCACACTCAAATCAAAGTTTTTCCAAGACAATAGGTCCAACAACTGGTCATTATGATCAATCGATGAAGATATCATCTTTCTTCAACACACATACAAGATATCCCTTAAGATGAACTAAATCGACAAGCTTCCATCTTCCAACTCTCCAAGTTCTTGTTTAGCTCGACCAACCAGCTCAGGGTATGCAACATAGATTCTGGAGCAGGGTGATTTATATGAAACCA
>JAHHZJ010001074.1:0-70429 GCA_021437245.1 Aegilops speltoides | reverse complement strand
GATAAATTTAAGTTCAATTAATCATATTACTTAAGAACTCCCACTTAGATGTACATCTCTAGTCATCTAAGTGATCACGTGATCCAAATCAACTAAACCATAACCGATCATCACGTGAAATGGAGTAGTTTTCAATGGTGAACATCTTATGTTGATCATATCTACTATATGATTCACGCCGACCTTTCGGTCTCCGTGTTCCGAGGCCATATCTGCATATGCTAGGCTCGCCAAGTATAACCCGAGTATTCTCGCAGTGCAAAACTGGCTTGCACTGCTAGATGGACGAGAGCTTATCACACCCGATCATCACGCGGGTGTCTGGGCACGATTTAACTTTGGCAACGGTGCATACCGGGAGAACACTTTTGATAATTTAGTGAGAGATCATCTTATAATGCTACCGCCAATCAAAGCAAGATAAGATGCATAAAAATAAACATCACATGCAAATCAATATAAGTGATATGATATGGTCATCATCATCTTGTGCTTCGTGATTCCATCTCTCAAAGACCACCATGATCACCATCGCCACCGCGCGACACCTTGATCTCCATCGAGCATCGTTGTCGCCTCGCCAATCTAATGCTTCTACGACTATCGCTACCGCTTAGTGATAAAGTAAAGCATTACAGGTATGTATTGCATTTCATACAATAAAGCGACAACCATATGGCTCCTCGCCATTGCCGATAACTTCGTTACAAAACATGATCATCTCATACAATAAAATATAGCATCACGCCTTGACCATATCACATCACAACATGCCCCGCAAAAACAAGTTAGGCGCCCCTACTTTGTTGTTGCAAATTTTACGTGGCTGCTACGGGCTTAAGCAAGAACCAATCTCACCCACGATCAAAACCACAACGACATTTCACAAATAGACTCCGCTTTTAACCTTCTCAAGGACCGGCGAGCTACACTCGGTTCAACTAAAGTTGGAGAACCGACACTCGCTAGCCACCTTTGTGCAAAGCACGGCGGTAGAACCAGTCTCGCGAAGCGCACGCAGTAATGTCGGTCCGGGCCGCTTCATCCAACAATACCGCTGAACCAAAGTATGACATGTCGGTAGGTAGTATGACTTGCATCGCCCACAACTCACTTGTGTTCTACTCTGCAAAACATCAAACCATAAAACCTAGGCTCGATGCCACCGCTGGGGAACGAGTAATTTCAAAAATTTCCACGCACACGCAAGATCATGGTGATGCATAGCAACGAGAGGGAGAGGTTGTTCACGCACTGCAGAGACCAAGCGAAGCGATCACAACGAGAGGAAGTAGTCAGACGCTTCCTCGCGATCCGACCGATCCCGCGCCAGCATTCGCGCCACCGAAGTTCTTGACACACGCATAGCTCGATGACGCCCCTCAGATCTCGATCCAGCCGAGTGTCGAGGAGAGTTCCACAAGACGACGGCGCAGTGACGATCTTGATGTTTTATCATGAGGGCTTCACTTAAGCCATGACGATATGACCGAGGTGGAATATGGTGGAGGGGGCACCGACACGGCTAAGGAACGATCCGTAGATCAAACTTGTGTGTTCAAGGGTGCCCCCGCCCCTGTGATATAAAGGAGGGAGGGGGGAGGCCGGCCGCCCCTATAGGCGCTGCTTAGGAGGGGGGAGTCCTCCTCCTAGTTGAGTAGGACTCCCTTCCTAGTCCAACTAGGAAGGAGAAGGGGAAGGAAAGAGGAGAGGGAGGAAAGGGGCCGCGCCTCCTGTCCTATTCGACTGGGGGCGCCACCTCCCGGTGCGCCCCTCTCTCTCCCCTTTGGCCCACTAAGGCCCATAACTTCTCGGGTTCCGAACCTCCGCACTCCGTTTTCTCCGAAACTTCCGAACCTTTCCTGTCCAAATATAACCGCCCAATATATCAATCTTTATGTCTCACCATTCCGAGACTCGTCATGTCCGTGATCACATCCGGACTAACTCCTTCGTACATCAAAATACATAAACTCATAATAACCGCCATCAAAACCTTGCTGCATGGACCCTACGGTTCGAGAACAATGTAGACATGACCAGAACTATTCTCGGTCAATAACCAATAGCGGACCTGATGCCCATATTGGCTCCTACATATTCTACGAAGATCTTTATCGGTCGATCAAGATAACAACATACGTTGTTCCTTTGTCATCGGTATGTTACTTGCCCGAGATTCGATCGCTGGTATCCAATACCTAGTTCAATCTCGCTATCGCAAGTCTCTTTACTCGCTCCGTAATACATCATCTCACAGCTAACTCATTAGTTGTATTGCTTGCAAGGCTTCATGATGTGTATTACCGAGAGGGCCCAGATACCTCTCCCACAATCGGAGTGACAAAACCTAATCTCGAAATACGCCAACCCAACATCTGCCTTTGGAGACACCTCGTAGTACTCTTTATAATCACCCAGCCACGCTGGACGCTTGGTAGCACTCAAAGTGTTCCTCCGTAAACGGAGTTGTATAATCTCATAGTTACAGTGAACATGTATAAGTCATGGATAAAAGCAGAGCAACATACTAAACGATCGAAAGTGCTAAGCTAATGGAATGGGTCATGTCAATCAGATCATTCTACTAATGATGTGACCTTGTTAATCAAATAACAACTGCTTGTTCATGGTCGAAAACATAACCATCTTTGATTAACAAGCTAGTCTAGTAGAGGCATACTAGTGACATGTTGTTTGTTTATGCATTCACACATGTATCATGTTTCGTTAATACAATTCTAGCATGAATGAAAAACATTTATCATGAAATAAGGAAATAAATAATAACTTTATTATTGCCTCTAGGGCATATTTCCTTCAAGAGGTGTGTCAATGCCCGTGTCCATCTCATGAACGCCACGACCTGGTGGTGTACACCATGTGAATGTGCCTGGCATAGGTGCAAGAGGTGACCACGCCCGAGCGCCCATGCCCACGGCGCCCCTCCTCAAGATGACATCGCGAGTTACTTGCACCTTCTGGTCACGGATCATATGCACGATAGGCCTTTGACCCTCCTCAGATCCAACAAAGATCATTGGCGCCGAACGATCGATATAGCTTGGAGATGCCCGCCCCGCTTTCTTCACGCAGCATCGCACCCAAACGCGCGCGCAGATGTTGCATCGCTATTTACGGCCAAGCACGCCTCATGTGGGTGACACCGCCCGTGCTTTGTCGGCGCAGACGGCTCAAGAAGTACACCACCGCTTTTACCGCTTCAGCCTGTAAGAACGCTGATACACTCATGCTCTTGAGCATACATCTTGCCATCTCCACAACCGTCTGTTTCGACGCTCCACCACACCATTTTGCCGAGGGGAGTAGGGTGCGGTGGTGTAGTGCTTCACACCGCTGTTCATAGTATCGCTCAACTCCACGGAGTTGAATTCTCCGCTGTCCGAAGCGAAGGCACGGCTTGCACCGCCGTCCGCTTCCGCCATGACTCGACGTTTGAAGCATGCATGTGCCTCGCCCTGACTTTAGCAAAGACAATCCACATATAGCGATCAAATCATCGACAATCAATGTAAAATACCGCTACCTCTCTGGGGGAACGCTATGCATAATAAAAATTTTTCCTACGGTTTCACCAAGATCCATCTATGAGTTCATCTAGCAACGAGTGATAGGAGTGCATCTATATACCTTTGTAGATCGCGAGCGGAAGCGCTCAAGAGAACGGGGTTGAGGGAGTCGATTTGCCGTGATCCGAATCACCGATGAGCAAGTGCCAACGGACAACACCTCCGTGTTCAACACACGACGAGCGGATGACGCCTCCTTCTTGATCCAACAAGGGGAAGGAGAGGTTGATGAAGTTCCAAAGAAGACGACGGGCGGGTGGTGGATGCAAGAGAAGTTTCAAGAGAAGCCACGAGCTTCTCGAGAGAGGAGAAGTGTAGCAGGGAGAGGGAGGCGCCAAGACTTCTGGTGCGGCTGCCCTCCCCCTCCTTATATATGCCCCTAGGGCGCCTGCCCCAGAGATGGGATCTCTAGGGGCTGCGCCAAGGGGGTGGAGTGCCTCCAGCAAGTGGAGGCGCCTCCCCAGGGTTCCCAACCCTAGGCGCAGAGGGCCCTCAGGGCGCACCAGCCCACCAGGCTGGTCCCTCCCACTTCAGCCCACACGGCCCTCCGGATAGGTGGCCCCACCCGGGACACCTGGATCTTCCTCGTGGTCCCAGACAATACCGTGACCCCAAACTCTCCCGAGAGCCAAACTGCACTTCCGATATATTATTCTTTACCTCCCACCATTCCTAACTCCTCGTGACATCCGGATCTCATCTCGACTCAACAACTTTTGGTTTGCTGCATACTCATATCTCTACAACCCTAGCGCCACCGAACCTTATGTGTAGACCCTACGGTTCGGAGACACGAGACATGACCGAGACGATTCTCCCACAATAACCAACAGCGGATCCGATACCCATGTTGGTCTCTACATGCTCCTCGATGATCTCATCGATGAACCACGATGTCGAGGATTCAATCAACCCAGATACAATTCCCTTTGTCAATCGGTACGTTATTTGCCCGAGACTCGATCGCCGGTATCCCAATACCTCGCTCAGCCTTGTTACCGCAAGTCACTTTACTGCACTATAATGTATGATCCCGTGACCACACTTGGTCACTTTGAGCTCATTATGATGATGCATTACCGAAAGGGCCCAGAGATACCTCTCCGCCATACGGAGTGACAAATCCAGCCTCGATCCGTGGTCAACCCACAGACACTTTCGGAGATACCAGAGTGCACCTTTATGGTCACCCAGCTACATTGTGACGCTTAGTACACCCAAAGCACTCCTACGGTATCCGGAGTTACACGATCTCATGGTCTAAGGAAAAGATACTTGACATTGGAAAAGCTCTAGCAAAACGAACTACACGATCTTGTGCTATGCTTAGATTGGTGTTGTCCATCACATCATTCGCCTAATGATGTGATCCCATTATCAACGATATCTAATGTCCATAGTCAGAAACCATGACTATCTCGCTGATCAACGAGCTAGTCAACTAGAGGCTTACTAGGACATATTATGGTCTATGTATTCACACGTATTACGATTTCCGGATAATACAATTATAGCATGAATAAAGACAATTATCATGAACAAGGAAAATAATAATAATCCTTTTATTATTGCCTCTAGGGCATATTTCCAACAGTCTCCCACTTGCACTAGAGTCAATAATCTAGTTACATTGTGATGAATCAACACGCATAGAGTTCTAGTGTTGATCATGTTTTGCTCATGAAGAGGTTTAGTCAACGGATTCGCGACATCAGATCCGTATGTACTTTGTAAATATCTATGTCTCCATCTTGAACATTTTCACGGATGGAGTTGAAACGACGCTTGATGTGCTCGGTCTTCTGTGAAACCCGCTCTTGGCAAGGGCAATAGCTCCAGGTTGTCACGTAAGAGTTTGATCGCCCCGACGCATTGGGTATGACTCTAGGTCGGTGATGAACTCCTTCACCCGTATAGCTTCATGCACCGCCTCCGAGGCTGCCATGTACTCCGCTTCACATGTAGATCCCGCCACGACGCTTCGCTTGCAACCGCACTCAGCTTATCGCTTCCACCATTCAACATATACACGTATCCGGTTTGTGACTTAGAGTCATCCAGATCCGTGTCGAAGCTAGCGTCGACGTAACCCTTTACGACGAGCTCTTCGTCACCTCCATAAACGAGAAACACGTCCTTTGTCCTTTTCATGTACTTCAGGATATTCTTGACCGCTGTCCAGTGTTCCTTGCCGGGATTACTTTGGTACCTACATACCAAACTTATGACAAGGTTTACATCAGGTCTGGTACATAGCATGGCATACATAATAGATCCTATGGCTGAAGCATAGGGGATGACACTATCTCTTCTTTATCTTTTGCCGTGGTCGGGCATTGAGCCGAGCTCAATCTCACACCTTGCAATACAGGCAAGAACCCTTTCTTGGACCGATCCATTTTGAACTTCTTCAAAATCTTATCAAGGTATGTGCTTTGTGAAAGACCTATGAGGCGTCTCGATCTATCCCTATAGATCTTGATGCCTAATATGTAAGCAGCTTCTCCAAGGTCCTTCATTGAAAAACGCTTATTCAAGTAGGCCTTGATGCTGTCCAAAAGTTCTATATCATTTCACATCAAGAGTATGTCATCTACATATAATATGAGAAATGCTACAGAGCTCCCACTCACTTTCTTGTAAACGCAGCTTCTCCATAAGTCTCAAGATAAACCCAAACGCTTTGATCATCTCATCAAAGCGAATGTTCCAACTCCGAGATGCTTGCACCAGCCCATAAATGGATCGTTGAGCTTGCATACTTTGTTAGCATTCTTAGGATCGACAAAACCTTCCGCTGCATCATATACGCTTCTTCCTTAAGATAGCCGCTGAGGAATGCCGCTTTGATGTCCATCCGCCATATCTCATAATCATAGTATGCGCAATTGCTAACATGATTCGGACGGACTTCACTTCGCCATGAGAGAAAGTCTCATCATAGTCAACCCTTGAACTTGTCGATAACGCTTAGCGACAAGTCGAGCTTATAGATGGTAATATTACCATCCGCTCTTCCTTCTTCTTAAAGATCCATTTGTTTTCTATCGTCACGATCATCGGCAAGTCTCACAAAGTCCATACTTTGTTTTCATACATGGATTCTATCTCGGATTACATGGCTTCAAGCCATTTGTTGGAATCGGGCCCGCCATCATTTCTTCATAGTTCAAGGTTCACCGTTGTTCAACAACATTATTTCCGTGACAGGGTTGCCAAACCACTGTGTGGAACATGTCCTTGTGGACCTACGGTTCAAGAGTAACTTGATCCAAGTACCTTGATCATTAATTTCTCTCCAGCTTGGTGTAGGCAGCACAGAGCATTTTCTTGAGCTGCACTACTTTCCGGTTCAAGAGGTAGTACTTCATCGAAGTTCTACTTTCCTCCCACTTACTTGTTTCGAGAGAAACTTTTTCCCGTAAAGGATCCGTTTGGCAACAAAGATCTTGCCTCGATCTTAAGTAGAAGGTACACCCAATGGTTTCCTTTAGGGTATCCTATGAAGTCGATTTTTTCGACTTGGGTTCGAGCTTTTCAGTTGAAGTTTCTTGACATAAGCATCGCATCCCCAAACTTTTAGAAACGACATACTTAGGTTTCTTCCCAAACCATAATTCATACGGTGTCGCCTCAACGGATTTAGACGGAGCCCTATTTAAAGTGAATGTAGCTGTCTCTAGAGCGATCCCCAAAATGATAGCGGTAAATCGGTAAGAGACATCATAGACCGCACCATATCAAATAGAGTGCGACACGACGCTCGACACACCGTTACCTTGAGGTGTTCTAGGCGGCGTGAGTTGTGAAACGATTCCACATTTCCTTAAGTGCATACCAAATTCATGACTTAAATATTCTTCTCCACGATCCGATCAGAGGAACTTTATCTTCGGTCACGTTGATTCTCTACCTCATTCTGAAATTCCTTGAACTTTTCAAAGGTCTCAGACTTGTGTTTCATTAAGTAGACATACCCATATCTACTCAAGTCGCAAGCGAGAGTGAGAACATAACGATATCCTCCGCGAGCCTCAACGCCATTGGACCGCATACATCGGTATGTATGATTTCTAATAAGTTGGTTGCTCGCCCATTGTTCCGGAGAACGGAGTCTTGGTCATTTTGCCCATGAGGCATGGTTCGCATGTGTCAAATGATTCATAATCGAGAGACTCTAAAAGTCCATCAAGATGGAGTTCTTCATGCTTTGACACCAATGTGACCAAGGCAAGCAGGCACAGTATGTGGGACTATCGTTATCAACATTACATCTTTTGGTGTTCACACTATGAATATGTGTAACATTACGCTCGAGATTCATTAAGAACAAACCATTGACCATCGGGCATGACCATAAAACATATCTCTCATATAAATAGAACAACCATTATTCTCGGATTTAAATGAGTAGCCATCTCAGATCAAACGAGATCCGATACAATGTTCATGCTCAAACTTGGCACTAAATAACAATTATTGAGGTTTAAAACTAATCCCAGAGGTAAATGTAGAGGTAGCGTGTCGACGGTGATCACATCGACCTTGGAACCATTCCCGACGCCGCATCGTCACCTCCTCGCCCTTCGCCAGCCTCCGCTTATTCCGCAGCTCCTCGCCGTGAGTTACAAATATGAGCAACGGCACCGTATCAAATACCCAGAGTTACTACGAGTAATCGTAAGGTACACATCAATTACATGTATATCACATATACCTTTAGTGTTGCCACCTTCTTGTCTGCTAAGTATTTGGGGCAGTTCCGCTTCCAAAGGACCTTCCCTTGCGATAAAAGCACTCACCTCGTGCTTGGGTCCGTTCTTTGACTTCTTCCCTAATCGCTTACCAGCGCGCAACATCCTTGCCGGCCCTTCTTGAAGTTCTTCTTACCCTTGCCCTTCTTGAACTTGGTGGTTTTATTGACCATCAACACTTGATGTTCTTTTCTGATTTCTACCTCTACCGATTTCAGATTGAAAATACTTCAGAATAGTTTTCACCATCCCCGTGATATTGTAGTTCATCACAAAGCTCTTGTAGCTCTGTGGAGCGATCAAGGATTCTATCAATGACCGCCTCGTCTCGGAGGTTAATGTCCAAATGGGACAAAGCGGTTGTGCAACCCATATTTTGAGTATGTGCTCACCGATGTAACTATTTTCTCCATCTTACAGCTATAGAACTTGTCGGAGACTTCATATCTCTCGACCCGCATGATCTTGGAAAAGCATTTTCAGCTCCTCTAACATCTCATATGCTCCGTGTTGCTCAAAACGCTTTTGGAGCCCCGGTTCTAGGTCAGAAGCATGCCGCACCGAACGAGGGAGTAATCATCAAGACGGATCGCCAAGCATTCATAACGCCTTGGTTCTCTCGATGGGTGCTTCACCTAGCGTCCTTCTAGGACATATGCTTTCTTGGCAGCTATGAGGATGATCTCGTGTTCCGACCCAAATCCGTATAGTTGCTGCCATCATCTTTCAGCTTGGTTTTCCAGAACGCTGCTGAAGTTCATGTCTACATGAGCGCTGGCCATTTGATCTACAAGACATATTTGCAAAGGTTTTAGACTAAGTTCATGATAATTAAGTTCATCTAGTTAAATTATTTTAATGAACTCCCACTCAGATTAGACATCCCTTTAGTCATCTAAGTGTTACACGATCCAAGTCGACTAGGCCGTGGTCCGATCATCACGGAGATGACTTAGTCATCATCGGTGAACATCTCCATGTTGATCGATCTTCCATACGACTCATGTTCGACCTTTCGTCTCGTGTTCCGAGGCCATGTCTCATATGCTAGGCTCGCTGGTTAACCCTAAGTATTTTGCATGTGTAAACTGTCTTACACCCGCTGTATGTGAACGTAAGAATCTATCACACCCGATCATCACGTGGTGCTTCAAACGATTTAACTTTAGCAACGGCGCACAATTAGGGAGAACACTTTCTTGAAATTATTATAAGGATCATCTTATTTACTACCGCCGCTCTAAGTAAACAAGATGCATAAACATAATAAACATCACATGCAATTATATAGTAGTGACATGATATGGCCAATATCATACAGCTCCTTTGATCTCCATCTTCGGGCTCCATGATCATATTCGCCACCGCATGACACCATGATCTCCATCATCGTGTTCCATGAAGTTGCCGCCAACTATTACTTCTACTACTATGGCTAATGTTTTAGCAATGAAGTAAAGTAATTATATGGCGCTAAATCATTGACACGCAGGTCATACAATAATTAAGACAACTCCTATGGTTCTCGCCGTTGTCATACTCATCGACATGCAAGTCGTGATTCCTATTACAAGAACATGATCTCATACATCACAATATATCATTCATCATTCATCACAACTTTTGGCCATATCACATCACAAGGCAATTGCTGCAAAAACAAGTTAGACGCCCTCTAATTGTTGTTGCATCTTTACGTGGCTGCAATAGGGTTCTAGCAAGAACGCTTACCTACAAAAAGCCACAACGTGATTTGTCAACTTCTATTTACCCTTCATAAGGATCCTTTTCATCGAATCCGCCCAACTAAAGTGGGAGAGACAGACACCCGCTAGCCACCTTATGCAACTAGTGCATGTCACCGGTGGAACCTGTCTCACGAAGCGCACGTGTTAGGTCGGTCCGGGCCACTTCATCCCACAATACCGCTGAAGCAAAATAAGACTAGTAGCGGCAAGAAAGTTGACAACATCTACGCCCACAACAAATTTGTGTTCTACTCGTGCAATAGAGAACTACACATAGACCTAGCTCATGATGCCACTGTTGGGGAACGTTGCAGAAAATAAAATTTTTTCCTACGGTTTCACCAAGATCCATCTATGAGTTCATCTAGCAACGAGTGATAGGAGTGCATCTACATACCTTTGTAGATCATGAGCGAAGCGCTCAAGAGAACGGGTTGAGGAGTCGACTCTGCCGATCCGAATCACCGATGACTATGCCAAATGGACAACACCTTCGTGTTCAACACACGACGGAGCGGATGATGTCTCCTCCTTATTGATCCAGCAAGGGGGAATGAGAGGTTGATGAAGATCCAAGAAGACGACGGCAGTGGTGGATGCAGAGAGTTCCCAGCAGAGCTTCACGAAGCTTCATGAGAGGGAGAAGTGTAGCAGGGAGAGGGAGGCGCCAAGACTTTAGGGTGCGCTGCCTCCTCCCCCTCCTTTATATAGGCCCCTCATGGGCGCCGCCCCAGAGATGGGATCTCTAGGGGGCGGCGCCAAGGGGGTGGAGGACCCCAAGGCAAGTGGAGGCACCCCTTCCCAAGGGTTCCCAACCCTAGGCTAGGGGGGGCCTGGGGCGACCAGCCCACCAGGCTGGTCCCTCCCCACTTCAGCCCACGGGCCTCCCGGATAGGTGTCCCCACCCTGGACCTCGACTTTTCGTGGTCCCAGACAATACCGTGACTTCAAACTCTCCCGATAGTCAAACTGCACTTCCTATATATTATTCTTACCTCCAACCATTCCTAACTCCTCGTGACGTCCGGGATCTCATCTGGACTCAACAACTTTCGTTTGCTGCATACTCATATCTCTACAACCCTAGCGCCACCGAATCTTATGTGTAGACCCTACGGTTCGGGAGACACGAGACATGACCGAGACGGCTCTCCCAATAATAACCAATAGCGGATCTCGATACCCATGTTGGTTCTACATGCTCCTCGATGATCTCATCGATGAACCACGATGTCGAGGATTCAATCAACCCCGTGATACAATTCCTTTGTCAATCGGCACGCATTTGCCCGAGACTCGATCGTCGGATCCCAATACCGCCCAGCCTCAAGTATCGGCAAGTCACTTTACTCGCATCAGAATGCATGATCCCATGACCGACACTTGGTCACTTTGAGCTCATTATGATGATGCATTACCGAGTGGGCCCAGAGATACCTCTCCACACACGGAGTGACATATCCCGCCTCGATCCGGTCAACCCAACAGACACTTTCGAGATACCAGAAGTGCACCTTTATGGTCACCCAGCTACGCTAGGACGCTTGGTACACCCAAAGCACTCCTACGGTATGCGGAGTTACACGATCTCATGGTCTAAGGAAAAGATACTTGACATTGGAAAAGCTCTAGCAAAACGAACTACACGATCTTGTGCTATGCTTAGAATTGTCTTGTCCATCACATCATTCTCCTAATGATGTGACCTCGCTATCAACTACATCTAATGTCCATAGTCGAAACCATGACTATCTCGCTGATCAACGAGCTAGTCAACTAGAGGCTTACTAGGACATATTATGGTCTATGTATTCACACGTATTACGATTTTCGATAATACAATTATAGCATGAATAAAGACAATTATCATGAACAAGGAAATATAATAATAATCCTTTTACTATTGCCTCTAGGGCATATTTCCAATAGCCTTCGTGTCGCTTGATTGATCGCCCAAGACAGTCGAGTGCACGAAGCCTGTGGTGCGCCAGGCGCGGTATGCCGTGGGTTTATGGAATGGGGAGCGATGTCGCTGCTGCGCGCAACTATCGCAGTATTCCTCGACCGCCGATGATGGGCATCCCGCCATGCGAGCTGCTTGGTGGACATGGCCCAGAGCGCGGAAGTGTAGGTGTCCCATGCGCAGCGCATAGCGCCACGCCGCATCATCCCTTGCGCCATGAGACATGCAGAGTATCGATGGTGAGCATGCCCGTAGAGCCGGGCCGCCCGACCGCTTGATGCGTGCCAGCATGCGCTTTGAGGGATCCCTGATGGCCATGACCCCATCTTCAGTTGTGATGATGCAGCCGGCTTCGTCTAGTTGTCCCATTGAGACGATGTTGCTACGCAGGGTGGGGCTGAAATAGACACCGCCGAAGCGCCACTGGTTGTCGCCAGCATACCGAAGACGACGGTCCCCGCCTCTTATGGATACCAAAGAAGCCGTCCGAACTTGATCGACCTGCAATCGACTCGTCGAGGGACGCGAATGCCTGCCGATCGCCGGTCATGTGACTGCTAGCTCCGGTGTCAAAGAACCACACGCCGTCAGGAGAAGAGACAGGGACTACTTTTTCCTCATTCAGATATACCTGCTGAGGCGCGTCGGCGGGCTTGGTGTCGACGTTGGCGACTATGGCCATGAGGAGGCCCTGTTCATGTTCCTCCCCTTGAGCCAAAGTTGGCATGCTCGCTGCCTTTTTCTCCTCGCCACGCAGCCTGTGTTCAGATTCCTTCTTCCGTGGATGCTGCAGGATGGCAATTTCCCTTCTTCTTCTTGCTACCTGAGCTTCCCGATCCGCCGCGCTTGATTTCCCGATGCGAACTTGCCGCCGCTCGACTCTTAGGTTTAGCAGCGGCCTGTTCTGCCGCCGCCACCACGGACGACGATTCGCCATCGCCGCCTCGCTTCGCGGGCCAGCCACTGTGAAGTGAGCGAAGACGCCAGAGGATTGCGCGCCATCTTCGAGCTCATATCGGTTCGCAGCGAAAGGCGGCCGACGAGCTCCTCGATGGTCATGGTTTTGAGAACAATCGTGGACTTGATCGCCATGGCCATCGGGCAAGACAGCCGCACCACGCGGAGAAATTTCTAGACCGCTTTGTGCTCGGTGATGTGGTCGCCAGACAGCTCCAGATCGGCGATGAGGGCCGAGAGCCGAGTCCGAAATCTTCGATGGTCTTCCGCCCTGAACTTGAGGTCCTCGAACTCACGCCACCGACCGCGCTTTGCTCGCGGCGCGCCACGCCCATCCACATGGTCTTGATGGTTTTCCACGCGATCTTCGCTGTGTCCTTTGCGGTTAGCACGCTGAGTATCTCTTCCGCGAACGCCGTGAGAATGATCTCGCAGAGTGTGCCGGCCGTCATTCTCGCCCGCGCGCGCGCCGGTCATCATGACCAGACGCGGGCGACCTGCAATTTGACTTGCATCAATAGTGCCCACTCTTGATAATTAGTGCGCGGAGCATCGCTGACGCCGCCAGCCTCTCAAGCGCACGACGCGTCCCCACCACGCGAACTCCTGCCGCTGCCGCCATTAGTGAGGCGTATGCATCGGCGCTTGACAAAGGCGCATCGCTGCCGGTGATCTAGCGCCGCTTTGTTTTTCCCGCTTGACTCGCCGCCGACATGACCACAGCGGATCAAACACAACCGCCGCTCCGAGGATCAAACACCCTGGGGCTCTGATGCCAATTGTCGTTGTCGAGGCAATCGATCGGAGAGAGAGAAGACGAGAACGATGAACTCGCGCGAGAGAGAGTGGTTTTGGCTGCCGCACAAACCTCGCAGCTTTTCTGTTTTTATTAACTTCCTCTTATCTCTGCTACAGCAACTAACTAGCTAATCTCCCGGCCTGCCCGCTGTGATCCGGATTAGGCTTGCCATCCCACGACTCCTTCAAACGGCGATAAGTGCTGACCGAGAGGGAAAAGAAACGAGGAAGAAGGAGTACGTGCACAGGCGCACGCCTCCACTACGCGCGTGCATGCGGCTATCACATCAGGCCCATGCACACGTTATTACAACAGAAAGCAAATACTAAAGTACGCTGAGCTTATCTTGGCTAATAGCCTCAGATCGACCGGGCCTCCACCTTCGCTTTCGGCTCCAGCGTCCGCAGCTTCTCGAGCACCATGGTCGACGATGCCATCGCACCTCCGCTACCGCCATCCTCGACACCCACCATGCCTCCGCTTTGCCGCTGCTTTATGCCCTTGGGCTTCACGGCATCAAGCCATCCGTCGAAAGCAGCAACACACTGCACAGGACTTGAGCCCGCCACCTAACGATGCATTCAACAGCCACGCCGCACCATGCTCCTCGGAGGATCCTCGACGAGGACAAGCGTGACAAGAGTGTCTCTCGCCATCGGTGAACGCCACTTACTAAGATGAAGAAAATATGCCCTAGAGGCAATAAGAAAGTTGTTATTTTATATTTCCTTATTCATGATAAATGTTTATTATTCATGCTAGAATTGTATTAACCTAAAACTTGATACATGTATGAATACATAGACAAAACAACATGTCCCTAGTATGCCTACTCTAGACTAGATCGTTGATCAAGATGGTTAAGTTTTATAGCCATGGACATGAGTTGTCATTTGATAATGTGATCACATCATTAGTGGAATGATGTGATGGTCAAGACCCATCCGTTAGCTTAGTATAATGATCGCTCAGTTTTATTGCTACTACTTTCTTCATGTCAAATATATATTCCTCCGACTATGAGATTATGCAACTCCTGCACACCGTGAGGAATGCCTTGTGTGCTATCAAATGTCACAAAGATAACTGGGTGATTATAAAGATGTTTCAGTGTATCTTCAAGGTGTTTGTTGGGTTGGCATAGATTGAGATTAGGATTTGTCACTCCGAGTATCGGAGAGGTATCTCTAGGCCCTCTCGGTAATGCACATCATATGAAGCCTTGCAAGCAATGTGACTAATGAGTTAGTTGCGGGATGGTGCACTATGGAACGAGTAAAGAGACTTGCTGGTAACGAGATTGAACTAGGTATAAAGATACCGACGATCGAATCTCGGGAAAGTAACATACCGATGACAAAGGGAATAACATATGTTGACATTGCGGTTCGACCGATAAAGATCTTCGTAGGATATGTGGGAACCAATATGAGCATCCGTGTTCCGCTATTGGTTATTGACAGGAGAGATGTCTCGGTCATGTCTACATAGTTCTCGAACCCGTAGGGTCCGCATGCTTAACGTTCGATGACGATAGGTATTGTATGAGTCATGTGTTTTGGTGACCGAAGGTTGTTCGGAGTCCCGGGTGAGATCACGGACATGACGAGGAGTCTCGAAATGGTTGAGAGGTACAGATTGATATATTGGAAGGTTATATTCGGACACCGCAATGGTTTCGGAAAGGTTCTGATATTTTTGGAGTACCGGGAGGTTATCGGAACCCCCCGGGGAATTGTTGGCCCAACATGGGCCATAGGAGAGAGGGGAGGCAGCTCACAAGGGATGGCCGTGCCCCCTCCCATAGGGAGTCCGAATTGGACTAGGGGAGGGGGCGCGCCCCCCTTTCCTTCTCCTATTCCCTCTCCCTCCCCATTTTCCCTCCGAAGAAGGAAAGGGGGCGATCTGCATGAGTGGAGTCCTAGTAGGACTCCTCCCTTGGCATGCCCCCGTGGCCAGCCTCCTTCCTCCTCCTTATAGAGGCGGGGCACCCCAAAGCACATCAATTGTTTAGCCGCAGCGTGCCCCTCCACCGCTTACTCCTCCGGTCATATTGTCGCACCGCTTAGGCGAAGCCCTCAGGCGGATCACTTCACTAACACTATCATCACACTCGTGGCCGACGGAACTCATCGACTCCATCGACACTCGCTGGATCAAGAGTTTGAGGGACGCCATCGAGCTGAACGTGCTGTACTCGGAGGTGCCGATGTTTGTTATTTGATTAGTTGATTCGCAAGACGCTCGACTACATCAATCGCGGTTAACGCCCGCTTTCGGGTTCACGAGGGTACGTGGACACACTCTCCTCTAGTTGCTATGCATCTCCTAGATAGATCTTATGTGAGCGAGGAATTTTTTTTGAAATTGCATGCTACGCTTCCCAATAGTGGCATCCGAGCCAGGTCTATGCGTAGATGATATACACGAGTAGAACACAAAGAGTTGTGGGCGGTGATCGTCATAATGCTTACCACCAATGTCTTATTTTGATTCGGCGGTATTGTTGGATGAAGCGGCCTGGACCAACCTTACATGACCGCGTTCATGAGACCGGTTCCACCGATAGACATGCAACTAGTTTTGCATAAAGGTGGCTCGCGGGTGTCTGTTTCTCCAACTTTAGTTGAATCCAATTTGACCGAGGGCCGGTCCTTGTGAAGGTTAAAACAACAAACTTGATAAATCACCATTGTGGTTTTTGTGCCGTAGATATGTACGGTTCATGGTAGCAGCCCGTAGCAGCCACGTAAAACTTGCAACAAACAAAGTAGAGGACGTCTAACTTGTTTTTGCAGGGCATGTTGTGATGTGATATGGTCAATACATGATGTGATATAAAGATTGTTGTATGAGATGATCATGTTTTGTAGAAGTTATCGGCAACTGGCAAGAGCCATATGGTTGTCACTTTACTGTATGAAATACAAGCGCCATGTAATTGCTTTACTTTATCACTAAGCGGTAGCGAGAGTCGTGGAAGCAATGATTGGTGATATGACCACGACGCTAGGATGGAGATCAAGGTGTCAAGCCGGTGACGATGGAGATCATGACGTTGCTTCGATGATGGAGATCAAAAGGACAAGATGATGATGGCCATATCATGTCACATATTTTGATTGCATGTGATGTTTATCTTTTATGCATCTTATTTTGCTTAGTATGGCGGTAGCATTATAAGATGATCCCTCACTAAATTGCAAGGTATAAGTGTTCTCCCCATGTATGCACCATTGCGAAAGTTCTTCTTGCTGAGACACCACGTGATGATCGGGTGTGATAAGCTTTAGTTCAAATACAACGGGTGCAAGACAGATTTGCACACGTGTAATACTCGGGTTAAATTTGACGAGCCTAGCATATACAAATATGGCCTTGGAACACTGGAGACCAAAAGGTCGAACGTGAATCATATAGTAGATATGATCAACATACACTACAAAAAAATACACTTCCGTGATGATACGTGTTTGTCGCAGTAGGTCGCGTTTTTTGTCATGCATGTACATCCATGACAAATTTATGACAGAATCAAGATAGTCATACCGGCGCCGTCAGAGAAGTGTTCCATGACATTACCAAAATTATCATCACGGAAGTGTCCACTTCCATGACGATAAATCGCGCTACGTAAGTGCTTTCATCAAGGGTGACCGACACGCGGCATCCACCGTAATGTAACGCCGTTAAGCTATCGGTCGGGTTTTGATCCGATAACCCGTTAACAGCCCCGACCAATGGGGATTTTCCACGGTAAAATCATCATTGGCTGGAGGAAACACGGTCGCTCACCATTGGGATAGATGTCATCCACTCATTGGACTAAGACGCCTATGGTACGTAGACACGGGCACAGCCCAACAGAGGCCCATTCTCGTGAAAAGGCCGCCCAAGAAAATTAGCGTGCCAGCCCATATAAGGCCTACTTGTGTCAGTCCATTTAAGCTCACGACCCATACGAGATGAGCCAATTCGCCCGCCAATGGCCCGTTAAAGATTTGACACCATTGCAGCCATCGCCGCCGAGCCCGTGAATGTTCTCTCTATATCTCGCTCAATATCGCCCGATGAGATTTAGGCTGTTAACGCCCGCTTAATGGATGGGCCAATTTCAGATGTACATCTTTCGCCTTTTAGCGACCCATTTAAATGTTGGGCTAGTTTCCGCCCGTGTCTTTTCACTCGCTGACGGCCCATAAATCTGATGGGCCATTTGTTGTTGGACCTGAGTTTCGCCTTTAGCGGTCCATTTAAGTGTTAAATAATTTTCCGCCCGTGTCACTTTCACCTGTTGACAACCCATAAATCAGTTGGGCCATTTTTAGTCGGACTCGAGTTTTGGCCTTTAGCAACCCATTTAAGTGATGGGCCAATTCCTCGCCCTCAGGTGACTTTCGCCCGTTAACGGACCATAAATGAGTTGGGCCATTTGTAGTCGGACCTTAGTTTTGTTCCTTTAATGGCCCATGCCCTTCATGGTCCAATACCAGCCCGGTTTCTTTTTCGTTTACTAAAGGCCCACAACACACGCTTGGGCCATTTACAATACGACCGACTTTCGCCTCTTAGCGCCCATGGTCTTCATGGTCCAAGATAAGTTCGTTGTTCTTTCGCCTCGCTAAAGGCTCGCAGATAGTTGGGCCATATGTAGCCCAAACTTAGTAACGGCTCGTTAACGCCCGTGAAATAAACTGGGCCACCAAGTCATTCGCTTCGATGTCGGGCTCGTTAATGACCCGGAGGTAAGAGGGCCGACCATTAACTTTCGGCCTAGTAACGGCCCATTAACTTAATGGGCCCACTAAAGTTCATACATGTGCAACATTGACACAACGAATGTTTGGGCAAGTAGCCTACACCAAATTAACACAATATGGCACATCTATCATCAGCCAGGTAAGGTAGTACGAAAGCAACATTGACACAATGAATGAATGGGCAACCAGAGAAGCACTACAATTCAAGAATGTGCGTGATATGAGATAGTACATTCATGCAAAATCAAGATGCAAAATTACTACCGCTTTTCCTTACAAAAATCAACATTGGCGCCTTTTAACATTTTGCTACAACTAATTTTAGATCGATAAAGGTTAGATTCACGCCGATTAACAAAATACATGTTGATGTAAAATATAGTGATATACAACAGGTACTTACATCAGCATTGGAGCACAGAGAATTCCCGCAAGATATTTTCCTTGAATACGATCCCAATGGAGGAAGTCTTCTATCGTTTAACCTTATTTTCTAAAAGAGAGATGGGTAAGAAACATGTAGAAAATATGATCAGCTTGCTATAAAATTTCATGATGCGAGGATACACACACACTTCTTAGAATTGAGTTGACATTCTTTTGCTGGACTGGAGCGGACTAGTTCTTTGGCCACTGGAATCTGCTTATTATCAATGGGAGTTGGGTTTCTCTGTGCTGGAGTAGTATCTATGAAAAATGGAGTTGGTTTATTATCTCCTGGCGTTTGGATCTTTTGCAAAGACCTGGTTTGTAACCCTTCAGATTCTAACAGAGCCGTGTTCCACTTGCATGCCTTATATAGAAGAATGGTGATTCAGTTATAAAACATGCTACATCAGAGATGGAATAGGTACTGAAGAATAGAAAGGCATGACATATTGACATGTATTCCTCCATCCGAAATAAATGGACGGGTCTAGGCGATTTCAGTTCTAGATACATCCAGCTTTTATCCATTTCGCGACATTTAATCCGGACGGAGGAGTATGTGTAAGAGCTAGGGATACGACAGACAACACAAGAAAAAGACCGAAAACCCACCGCAGAACCAAAGTATTCAAACCCACCGATATGAGATAGTACACTCATGCAGCTCAGATGCAAAACTACTGTGCAGTTTTCCTTACAAAAATCAACATTGTGGCCTTTAATCATACATTTTGCTACAACTAAATTTAGATCGATAAAGGTTGGATTCACGCCGATTAACAAAATACATGCCGATGTAAAATATAGTGATATACAACAGTACTTACATCTACATTGAGCACAGAGAATTCTCGCAAGAATCTTTCCTCATAAACTATACCATTGCGTAAATTCTTCTATCTGTTAAGCTTATTTTCTAAAAGAGAGATGGGTAAGAAACATGTAGAAAATATGATCAACATGCTATAAAATTTCATGATGCAAGGATATGCACACGCTTCTTAGAATTGAGTTGACATATTTTTGCTCGATCGAGCGGACTAGTTCTTTGGCCATTGAATCGCTTATTATCGTGAGGAGTTGGGTTTCTCCGTGCCGGAGCAAGATCTATAAAAATTGGAGTTGGTTTATTATCTCCTCGCGCTTGGATCTTTTGCAAAGGCCTTGTTTGTAACCCTTTAGATTCTAACATAGTCGCTTTCCCTTGCATGCCTTGTATAGAAGAATGGTGCTTTAATTATAAAACATGCATAAAGAGAGATGGAATAGGTATCAAGAATAGAAAGGCATGACATATTGACATGTATTCCTCCATCCGAAAAAAATGGATGGGTCTAGGCGATTTTAGTTCTAGATACATCCTTTTTATCCATTTCGCAACATGTAATCCGTACAGGGAGTATGGTGTAAGAGCTAGGGATACGACAGACAACACAAAGCAAAAAAATTAGTTGAATGTAAAACTATATGCTAGCAGAATACGCATGAAATAACTAAGGCAACATACACGCAGTATGATTGGGAAAATAAGATGGCATTGCAACAGAGCACTAGAACAACACTTCAATGTAAAAACATGGTATGGCGTATGTGATGAAGTACATAATGATGAATAACAATGCATAAGATATTCGTACACGATGTCCAAATTAAGGATGGCATTGCGATAGAGTAGAATGACAAGATTTGAATTTGAAAACATGTTATCATGAATGGAATAGGTATCAAAATAGGAAGGCATGGCATATTTACATGCATGATCAAGATGCTAAGCACATGGCATTGCAACAGAGTAGATACACTCCAGACATTATATGCATGTTGTACCCATATCACAAAAGCCAAGTTAGAGCAAGGACCTTGTGGGGTGAAGAGGATTCATCATCTTTCTCGCAAGTCTTCAAGAACCGCCTTTACATGTTCCATCATATTGGGTATCATTGACATCAAGTTTATTGGCCTTTACATTGCTCCCCGAGGTTCTTATGGATATATCAAGTGTGCAATTATATCTCATATGCATGGAAGACAACTAGTAGTTAGATTTATGTAAATGAGTGCCTCAGAGGAGACGACATAAAAGTAGGACTGGGGTTAACTAGCAGCAACAGTCTCATAAACTAAAGGGACAAAACAGATGAAAGCTACGTAATATGTATCGCTTTGTACTTTAGATTAAGTAGATGGCACACAAAAGTATTAAAGAACAAATATAGGTAATACTAGAAGTGGTATAATACTATAATCACCAGCCTGTGGATAGCATTGGCCGATGGATGATAACTATGGAACTTCCCGGAGAAGGTGATTTGATGCCCACGAGGTATGAATGGGGCGGGCGGGGGAATTGGGAGGGAGTGGAACCATGTCTTACTTGACGATTTGTCCTAAATGTGAGGGGAGTTACAGCCTACCCTTGCCTGTAGAGGCTTCTCGCTTGGGTCTGTGTAATCCGAGGGCTCATTATAGTAGAGTAACTTTGCTTCTCCCCAAATAGTGGGCGGGAGCGATTTCGGGCGAGGAGGGCGTGTTTTGAACTATAGTGGGCGCGAGCGAATTCGGGCGAGGAGAGCGTGTTTTGAAATAGTGGGCGCGAGCTATTTCAGGTGAGGAGAGCGTGTTTTGCCGACCATGGTTTATGAATTATTCGGCACATGTCATTTTGGCCGAGGAGAAGGCGCTTGGATGAAGTTACAAACCTACCCTCGATGTACAACGGGCCAATTGATGCGGTCCCACATAGGACAGTAATTTCAAGATTCCCATTTATTTGCTCGGGCTAATTCCATCGAGCAAAGAGGATGTTTAACGTTCGCTCAAATTTTGGGAGAACGAGCATCCACGCCTACCTTACCAAGTAGATTCGAATCAAATTTTGAAATATTAGCTTGCCACTTTTTTTTAGATGTAGAGATGATGCTCGAGTAATGTGTTTTTACATGCTCGCTATAGAGATTTACTATATGACAAATAGTTGACCCACCTCAAAACGCCAATCAAACCCAAAATGAAATATCTCGATTCAATGAACTAGCCTGCTCAAGAGGTCAAAATAGTGAACTAAATCCAAAATTGAACACCTCAATCGAGTAGCATGTTGTACAATATTATAGTACTCCATGAACATGTTGAAAGTCAAATTAATGAACTTGTTTGATATACGCTATATCCGCTCCATGTGTGGATTGCGCATAACATGGTCTCCAATTTAAATATTTGAATGCAAGTTTATATCAGTTCCTTTGATGCATAAAACGCGACCTCCCCTCCCTGCACTCTGCTCTTATCTCTCTCTCTCACTCTCTAGTCGGCAATCTTCAATTTCACGCACGATCCCACACAAAAACCTTGTTGGTCCCTCTCCTTTCTCTCTCTCTCTCCCTTTCTCTCCTCCCCCTCTCTCTGTGTGTGTGTGTGTGTGTGGGGGGGTCTTTCTAGTCCGCATTCATATATAATCCATCTATAGGTCTCTCTCGCACACTATGTTTGATACTCTAGCTAGTCCAAGCTAGATATCTTGGGTGCACTCATCGACGCACACAAATTCCTTGGCTCTTGCCCAGAACTCTCTCACGCACCACTATGTCATCTCTGAGCTCTTCCCCCTCTCTCAAACTCTCCATCCACTGGGTCACACATACACATGCATATCTCACTCAAGACTGAGCAGGCCCATCTAAAACTCTATCTCTCTCCATCTAACACACGCACACACACACAATCTCATGCCCAGCTAGCCAAGTATGATGGTCTCTCACTCAATTGTAGGCACACGCAGTCCCCCCTATATGTATATGACTAGCTAATCTTAGTCTCCATCACAAACATGTGCATGGTCTATCACGATTTCTCTCGGGCATCTTTCTATCGCAAGACGCACTCCCTCGATCTCCCACCCATATAGTCCCTCATGATCTCGAGGGATCTCTATCACAAACACACGCCTCTCCCTCCCCATGCGCCCATGCCATCCATGTGTCCCTCTCGACCTTTTTTCCTTGTCGCCATATTTCTATTGGACATGTGGTACAGGTGTCTCTCTCCGCTGCAAACAATCACACACTAGCTATCTTCATGTATCTCCTCACCGCTTCCATCTCGGAGATGCATGCGTGATTTGTTCGCATAAGAAACTAAAAACACACACTCTCTAATTTATCGCTTGTTGTCACTTTCTTTTTCACACACATACTCTTTTTCACACTTACTCATTCTCCTTCACAGCACTTGATCTGTCTCTCGATCGAGGCACTCACCTCCGCCCATAGCACATAGATTTATTAAAAAGTCAAACATCACAAAGTTTGACCATGTACGGGAGAAAGAGAATTACATCTAGTACGGCAAACATATACCATTAGATTCACCATGAGATGTAGTTTTGTATGATGTATCTTTGGTATTGTAGATATAAATAACATTTATGTAAACCTCGATCAAAGTTTTCCAAAGTTTGACTTCTAAAAATTTACATGCACCGCATTATCGAAAGCAGATGGAATATCTCTTTCCCTCTCAGCTATCTCGACGCACCACTCAGCCTTATCGGGCTCCTCAATCTCTCTCAAACTTTATTGGTCAGTTTGGTTCGTGACTCACCTCATGCCTTGATGGTCGGTGATCGCCGTGTGGACGTGGATGTAAAATATTTCGCCAAAGCTTGTGGTGTCAAGTTGCTTGGTTCATGCCCGCCAGCAAAGCATCAACGCCCCATCAATCAATCCATGCATCAATTATTTAATGCTAATATCCATCCATGTTGTCATAGCCTCGTGGTCGCACGACTGTGCACGCCAGCGCTCAAATCGGTCGCTGGGGCCAAAGCTACTTGCAAGTGTCCGGAGTTCACCAAAGCAATTAAAGTGCAAGGAACCCAACCTAGGCAGGCTTTCTTTTTCACAGGGTAGCAACCAAACGAGCATGCATGAAATCCAACCACAACCCCACGCCACGCAAAATATGCTCACGACGCAAGCCAAACGGGCCTTATATCTCCCAGGTTCACACATACACATGTTTTGCTCAAGGCTTATACATACAGCACTCCATCCAACACTCTTCGCCTTGTTCTCTCTCCATGTGACACGCACCCCCTAAGTACCATAATCCTCACTCCATCATAGGCTCTGCTGGATCCATGGGTTAGAGTTAGTTTGGGTTAGTTTGGAGTCAACTAACCCAAAAAGATCCAAACAGGAGGGTTAGTTTAGGTTAGATGCATCTAACCCATCCAAAAAAACTAACCCATCCAAGAGGTGCTTATTTGGGTTAGTTCTTATCGGGACCACTAATAAACACTTTTTTCTCTTGCTCTCCCCACAGCAGATCCCTCCCCACTTCCTCAAAGCTTCTCGTCCTCTCCCTCCCTCCCTCTCACCGCCTGTGAAGGTGCCTCGCCATATCCAAGGCCCATCTAACCCCGCCATCCAAACACCTCTTTACTTAGAGTTAGTTTAGGGTTAGAATCTAACTCCAACCTCTAACTGAGTTAGAGTATCCAAACAGGGCCATAGGCGCAAGCACTCCCCCCTAAGTATGATTATCTCTTACTAGCCATCAGGAACACATGTATTGTCTCCTTCCATCCATACGCCTATCTCGATATCTCCCGGGCATCTTCTATCGCAAGACACACCTTGTCACTCGATCTCCCACCCATGTAGTCCCATCACGATCTCCAGGGGACTCTCTATGACAAACATACACTCTCTCCTCCCAATGTTTGCATTTTCTCCAGACGCCTCTCTCGACCTCTCTCCCTTGTTTGTCGAATTCTCTTGGCCACGTAATAGGGTCTTCTCTTGGTTCCAAACAACCACACACTATCTCCTCACCTTGCCTCCGTTGTCGAAGATGCATGTGTGATATGTTTGCATAAGACACGCACGCTTTTTCTCCACTTTTATCGTGTGTTGTCCATGTCTCTTTCACACACGCACACACACTTTTTTCACTCTCTCTCTCTCTCTCTCTCTCTCTCTCGTCAGGAACTTTGTCACATCCGTAAGATGAGGGTACAACCTATGTGGCTGCCATCCATAGGAGTGAGCATCATGTGCTGATTTATCGATGGCCCCGCAGCTTGTTGTGGCTGTCCATGTCGGCACGCGATTCGATGCAGGAACTGCTGAGTGGGGACCGTAGCTCTTCTCGTGTATGCTTCCCTTGTTGGAGCAGCTGCGTGAGTCGAAGATGGTGTGTCCAAGATGCAGATAACGATAAAGTTAAGAACGACATATATCTTTGATCCAAGAAATACACTAAGAGATCAACAAAGAAGGTACGAGAGTGGTAACACGCCTGCTGATCAAGACTAAATTGGGGTCACACGATTTTATTTTATTTTGGTATCGTCCGATCTATACCGGAGGGCTTGATGGTCTGCCTTGTGCCTCCCTACCGACACTATTCAAATCTTCCCCAAGAGCCAGCGACCAACGGCAGAGCAGCCTTACCTCCATCGTCTGTGGGCCCCATCAAAACCTCGCCCGCCCCACCGCAGTTGCAGGTTGGTTGCGCCCCCCCGGCCAATCCACAAAGACTCCTCATCATCCAGATCCGCGGCGGTAGTACCTTCAACCCACGCAACTCTAAAAGATAGCCATCTGCTACCGCTCACAGTGAACTTGCGCCCCCGCACTTACGTTAGACACCACCAACCGGCAGCCTAGGAGCTCCGCCACCAGGGTGCTGCTTCCTGCTGGGAATCGATTGGCCTGTAATAAAATTCGCATAACCGACGCCTAAATAAAGTGATTTCAGATGAGGGTGCGACCTATCCGCGGCATGGTGAAGTAGGCATGTCCAAATTGCCGAGTCGGTGAGGCTTGGCGGGCTGCGGTGGTGACCGCGGCAAGGAAAGAGCGATGTCATGACGGCCGACGGCCACGCGAAGCAGCGCCAGACTCGGACGGATCCGGTTGAGACGCCCGTGCCGTGAACAACGGCGGGGTGAATCGCCCGTAGAGGTTCACGCGTCATTATAGAGGCAGCACCAAAGAAGACGGAGTAAGAGGCACACGACCCAAAGGCACGACGACTATTGGACAACGCCCGCATTAGGGAGAAGGGCGGCCAGAAATTGGTGCGGGGGGGCGCCATGGAGGTGGGGCTGAGGTTTCACGGCTCGGAGAAGGGAGCTTCGGGAGAAGGTGATTTGATGCCCACGAGGTATGAATGGGGCGGGCGGGGGGAATTGGGAGGGAGGGAACCATGTCTTACTTGACGATTTGTCCGAAATGTGAGGGGAGTTATAGCCTACCCTTGCCTATAGGCTTCTCGGCTTGGGTCTCTGTACCGAGGGTCGGGATAGTAGAGTAACTTTGCTTCTCCCCAAATAGTGGGCGGAGCGATTTCAAGCAGGAGGGCGTGTTTTGAACTATAGTGGGCGCGAGAATTCAAGCGAGGAGAGCGTGTTTTGAAATAGTGGGCGAGCTATTTCAGTGAGGAGAGCGTGTTTTGCCGACCATGGTTTATGAATTATTCGCACATGTCATTTCGCCGAGGAGAAGGCGCGCTTGGATGAAGTTACAAACCTACCTCGATGTACAACGGGCCAATTGATGCATGTCCCACATAGGACAGTAATTTCTGCTCCCATTTATTTGCTCTCAAGCTAATTCCATCGAGCAAAGAGGATGTTTAACGGTTCGCTCAAATTTTGGGAGAACGAGCATCCACGCTCACCTTACCAAGTAGATTCAATCAAATTTTGAAATATTAGCTTGCCACTTTTTTTTAGATGGAGAGATGATGCTCGGAGTAATGTGTTTTACATGCTCGCTGCTAGAGATTTACTATATGACAAATAGTTGACCCACTCAAAAACGCGAATCAAACCCAAAATGAAATATCTCGATTCAATGAACTAGCTCGCTCAAGAGGTCAAAATAGTGAACTAAATCCAAAATTGAACACCTCAATCGAGTAGCATGTTGTACAATATTATAGTACTCCATGAACATGTTGAAAGTCAAATTAATGAACTTGTTTGATATACGATATATCCGTCTCATGTGGATTGCGCATAACATGGTCTCCAATTTAAATATTTGAATGCAAATTTATATCACTTTTGATGCATAAAACGCGACTCCCCTCTCCTGCACTCCTGCTTCTCTCTCTCTCTCACTCTCTAGTCGGCAATCTTCAATTCCTGCTCACGATCCCACACAAAACCTTGTTGGTCCCTCTCCTTCTCTCTCTCTCTCTCTCTCTCTCTCTCTCTCTCTCTCTGTGTGTGTGTGGGGGGTCTTTCTAGTCCGCATTCATATATAATCCATCTATAGGTCTCTCTCGACACTATGTATGATACTCTAGCTAGTCCAAGCTAGATATCTTGGGTGCACTCATCGACGCACACAAATTCCTTGGCTCTTGCCCGTAACTCTCTCACGCACCACTATGTCGCCCCTGAGCTCTTCCCCTCTCTCAAACTCTCCATCCACTGGTCACACATACACATGCATATCTCACTGCACTGACAGGCCCATCTAAAACTCTATCTCTCTCATCTAACACACGCACACACACACACAATCTCATGCCCAGCTAGCCAAGTATGATGGTCTCTCACTCAATTGTAGGCACACGCAGTCCCCCTATGTGTATATGACTAGCTAATCTTAGTCTCCATCACAAACATGTGCATGGTCTATCTCGATTTCTCTGGGCATCTTTCTATCGCAAGACGCACTCCCTCGATCTCCCACCCATATAGTCCCTCACGATCTCGAGGGATCTCTATCACAAACACACGCCTCTCCCTCCCCATGCGCCCATGCCATCCATGTGTCCCTCTCGACCTTTTTTTCCTTGTTGGCCATACCTCTATTGGACATGTGCTACAGGGTGTCTCTCTCCGCTGCAAACAATCACACACTAGCTATCTTCGTATCTCCTCGCCGCTTTTCCATCTCGGAGATGCATGCGATATGTTCGCATAAGAAACTAAAAACACACACTCTCTCTAATTTATCGCTTGTTGTCACTTTCTTTCACACACATACTCTTTTTTCACACTTACTCATTCTCCTTCACAGGCACTTGATCTGTCTCGACTGAGGCACTCACCTCCGTCCATAGCACATAGATTTATTAAAAAGTCAAACATCACAAAGTTTGACCATGTACGTGGAGAAAGAGAATTACATCTAGTATGACAAACATATACCATTAGATTCACCATGAGATGTAGTTTTGTATGATGTATCTTTGGTATTGTAGATATAAATAACATTTATGTAAACCCGATCAAAGTTTCCAAAGTTTGACTTCTAAAAATTTACATGCATCGCATTATCGAGCGGATGGAATATCTCTTTCCCTCTCAGCTATCTCGACGCACCACTCAGCCTTATCGGGCTCCTCAATCTCTCAAACTTTATTGGTCAGTTTGTTCGTGACTGACCTCATGCCTTGATGGTCGGTACGCCCGTGTGGACGTGATGTAAAATATTTCGCTGGCCAGCTTGTGTGGTGTCAAGTTGCTTGGTTCATGCCCGCCAGCAAAGCATCAACGCCCCATCAATCAATCCATGCATCAATTATTTAATGCTAATATCCATCCATGTTGCTGTTAGCCTCGTGGCTGCACGATCAGTGCACGCCAGCGCTCAAATTGGTCGCTGGGCTGCTACTTGCAAAGTCCGGAGTTCAGCCAAAGCAATTAAAGTGCAAGGAACCCAACCTGCAGCTTTCTTTTTCACAGTAGTAGCAACCAAACAAGCGTGCATGAAATCCAGCCACAACCCCAAAGCCACGCAAAAGATGCTCACGACGCAAGCCAAACGGGCCTTATATCTCCCTGTTCACACATACACATGTTTTGCTCACAGCTATACATATAGACCCATCCAACACTCTCCGCCTTGTTCTCTCTCCATGTGACACGCACCCCTAAGTACCATAATCCTCACTCCATCATAGGCCTGCTTGGATCCATGGGTTAGAGTTAGTTTGGGTTAGTTTGGAGTCAACTAACCCAAAAGATCCAAACAGAGGGTTAGTTTAGGTTAGATGCATCTAACCCATCCAAAAAACTAACCCATCCAAGAGGTGCTTATTTGGGTTAGTTCTTCTCGACCACTAATAAACACTTTTTCTCTCGCCTTCCACAAAGCAGATCCCTCCCCACTCCTCAAGCTTCTCGCCCTCTCCTCCCCCTCTCGCACCGCCTGTGAAGGTGCCTCGCCATATCCGCGCCCCATCTAACCCTGCCATCCAAACACCTCTTTACTTAGAGTTAGTTCAGGTTAGAATCTAACTCCAACCTCTAACTGAGTTAGAGTATCCAAACAGGCCATAGGCGCAAGCACCCCCTCCTAAGTATGATTATCTCTTACTAGCCATCGTGAACACATGTATTGTCTCCTTCCATCCATACGCCTATCTCGATATCTCTCGGGCATCTTCTATCGCACACACACCTTGTCACTCGATCTCCCACCCATGTAGTCCCATCACGATCTCCGGGGATCTCTATGACAAACATACACTCTCTCCTCCCAATGTTTGCATTTTCTCCAGACGCCTCTCTCGACCTCTCTCCTTGTTTGTCGACCCTCTTGGCCACGTGCTAGGGTCTTCTCTCTTGGTTCCAAACAACCACACACTATCTCCTCACCTTGCCTCCGCTGTCAAGATGCATGTGTGATATGTTTGCATAAGACACGACGCTTTTTCTCCATTTTTATCGTGTGTTGTCCATGTCTCTTTCACACACGCACACACTTTTTTCTCTCTCTCTCTCTCTCTCTCAGTGACTTTGTCACGCCCATAAGCATATGGATAGTTTTGAAAAGTCAAACCTCGTAAAAGTTTGACTAGGTATATGTGGAGAAAAACATTTACATCTCGAACGATCATTAGATTCATCACAACATGTACTTACTTCATACTATCATTTATCTTTGGTATTGCCGATATAAGTAATTTCTTTATAAACTTGGTCAATGTTTCAAAAGTTTGACTTAAAAAATGTTGTAACTACATTATCGAACGTAGGGAGTAGCTCTTTCTCTCTCTCTCTCGCTATCTCTCACGGCCTCCCTCTCACTCGAACTCTATACCGACGGATTATACGCCACCGTCAACAGATAGCTCAGATATTGTTTAGTCGACCGTCAACCAATCCACATGCTGCGTTGTCACCGTGTTCAGATCTTGGTGTGCTCGCCCATGTGGCAAGGTGAAAATAAGTAAACTAGAGGCCCATCTCGACACGCGTGAAGGAAACAAAGTTGAAACCACTGGGTAGCACCTCGCACGCTAGTAAATTGAGGGCGCATTGAGGACAAACTTCTTGCGCTGCAAGGACGACTACAAGACACCACCATCACAGGTGGCATGCATAGAAGGACGACTCAAGACACCCAAAGACACAACACACACCAAAGACACGGTACACAAGCCGCCACCGGCTGAGATGGATGGCGAGGCAGCCAACAAGCGGAGGCCGCTGAGCTAAAACCGATCCGCGAGCCTATACTTCATCAGCAGCCTCCCCGACAACATGCTACTCATCATCATCGGCCTCCTCCCCACCAAATCTATCAGGCGGACTGCCCCGCTTCCCGCGGTGGCGCCTCCGTGCTGCGGCCCTCAACCTCACTGCCGATAGCTGCCTCGCGACGGGATTGCAAACGCATGGTCATAGCCTCCAAGATCCTTTCATCGCACTCGGCCAGCCAGACGCCTTGACATCCGCATGTTCAAGATCAACCGCAAGGTCCAACCCAAGTTTGACGAGTGGTTCTTATCCCCGCCCTAGATCAGCTCGAGGAGCTCAGCTTTGAAGCTGGATGATGTCGCCGCCGCCGTCCGCGCGCCCGCCACGCCAACGCCGCTTCGCCAATTTCAGCCCCGCTATCTTCCTCGACAATGCCGCTACCGCCTTCTTCTTCTCCTCAACTCAAGTAGCTCGACCTCTTCGACGTTGTCATCTCAAGAAGGCTATGGAGCACCTGCCCACAGCTGCATCAAGGCCGAGTACCTTTTGTATTGAGCAGATCCACGGGTTCATTAGCCTCCACATCGCCGATTTAATCTCCGATGGAGTTATGTGTCTTGCTGGCCCCGCAACAAGACATCAATTGGGAAGAGATCACTCCAGCTGTTCCACGTTATGGTCATTGAGAATGCGCCTTTCCTTGAGAGATTGCTTGTATCGATCTAGAAGGTCCAACAAAATCGTGGTCATTGACGCTACTAAATTGACAAATGCAGGTGTACTCGTCGCCAAATTCTCCAACTCTTTATTGATCCGTAATCGCTCGTGTACAGCACTCATCTTCTTCTCCGTGTTCTTGAAATTCACATTTTTAAATTTCTTCTTGATGTATTTACGACCTTCTTTCAGAAAATGATCCCCACAAGCTTGACCCAGTCCATGTGCACAGTGAAGATCTTAGCACTAAAATCTATCGGCCCCAATCTGGATCAAGTTGTTGGATTCCTTACATGCTTTCCATGCACGGAGAAGCTACTCATCGAGGTGAAACTTCTTTCCTATTAGTAAACGGTAATCACAACGTAGCTCAATTTTTTTGTAATTTTCCCAAATTACGATGTCAAGTGTAGTGTTCAAAACTACATCTACGCACTGCACCGAAAGAAATGTTTTTAGTATTTTTTCTCACGTGATCACCTGCATCATTTTTATGCTGTACAACTATAGTAGCCTAGGCTAGTCATAGTGGAAAGTAACTTAGACTACTCCAGTAACTCTATGGTTACCCTAAGGGCAAGTACTACCTCCGCCCTCGGTTTACTCTTCCAATTTTGTAGTATCAAAATTTGACCATAGATTTAATCGACAAAATGTTAATGCATGTCACTAAGAACTATATCGTTGGATTCAGATTTGAACATAATTTTAAATGGTGTAATTTTTAGTGACATGCATTGGCATTTTCTTAGGTAAATCTATGGTCAAAATTTTATACTAAATACGTAGAGATTTTTTCCGTCTAAAATTTTTGTCTTACATTTGTTTAGATACGTATGTATCTAACACTAAAATGTAACTAGATACATCCGTATTTAGACAAATTTAAGACAAGAATTTTGGGACGGAGGGAGTACAAAAGTCGGCTATGTAGGCCAAAACATGTGCCAAATTCACTTGTGATGCATTTGGCATCGATTCCTCCATTGCTCACCGGTGCCCCAACTGAGCACCTACTTTGTTCGTTCCAAATTAACTCACGAATGAAAAACACATCATGGGAGAGAGAGAGGACTGAGGCAATAAAAAACACTTGTTTGGGAGAGTGAGAGGCTGGTGTAGTTGGTTTGATTGATTTGTTTATACATGTGGGTCTGTGCACACAAATGCCAACTCTCTCACATCGCGAGAGCGGTGCCAAAATCTTTTGATTTGACATCGATGCATATTATGTGGCATATTTTTGCTAAATATGGCATCGCCACATAGTGGAAGGCAACAATGCCCAAGCTCTTCACGCGCTCCTAGTTAAATGAGAGGAAATGAAAGAGAGAGAGAGAGAGAGAGAGAGAGAGTGAAAAATATCACTAGCCAGCCAACTCTATCGTATGAGCGAATGATATTGGTACCTCTTGATGACACGGAATCTTATGCAGCCACCTGCTCTAATATGTTCTCTCTTTGCGTATAAAAAAGACCCGAAAGTGAAAAATGTGCTGCACTATAACAATCTCATCGAATGCCTTGATCTCCATCTTACGTAAATTGATTTGATCGACTACCGAGGCAGCACATCCGAGATTAAATTGGCTAGGTTCTTTGTTCGAGGCAAGTGTGCTCAAGGTAATGAGGTTTGGCGCCTTCTAGCGCAACAATGAATGGCGGTTGATCACCGCAAGCGTCTAAGCCTAAATGACAAAGTCTCCGCAGAAGCTGAATTTGTTTTTGAAACATCAAGTGGCCAGAGACTCGAAAACTTATTTGCCCATTAGTAACTTGTCAAGGCGGTGGATTTTAGTTTGTACGATAACGCTGCATCCACCTAAAGTAACGAAAGTTCTTACGTGAACTTCCTAGTAATTCCCTCTTCCTAGGTGCAACATTACTCCTAACATTTGTAATATCAGTTTGAAACTTGTAATATTGTCGTGTCCTATTCTTGCGCTTTCAAAATCCGCGAATCAAACAGTCCCGAGTTGGTGATGATGTTGTGCCTCCCATCTTTCACCAAGAGTCAGCCGGATCTAGATCTCGACGATACAAACCAAGCTTCTCCATTTTGCAAAAGATGCCCGACTTGTTCCCTATTTACAAACAACTCCTTGTCTCTCACAATTAGCCTTATCTCCTCCCCACCACATCTAGAAGGCCGTGGAAAAATCTGCACGATGGTCACGCCGAGCAGTCCACCCCTTCATCCAGGTGTTCTGCAATGCACGGGCATCTACGCACGGAAATTATGTCAAACAGTATTAGTTGTAAGGTGCTAGCTCTACAGCCATGATGATAGTTACCGCAGACGGTGAGGCTGACTATGGTATGTCAACACGGCGCCTATACTCAGTGTCATCTCCAAGCAGGTCTTGTCACTTCACCGTGAGGAGCAAAGACGTAATAATTTGACCAACGGTAGTATAAAGGTTAGTACTCCTAGGAGTACTACATTGGTAGTACTACTACTAGTACTAGTAGCACCACCGTCTGGATTTAGGAGTACTACCACGCCCATCCGGATTTTAGTATTTGACTAGCAATATCTAGTAATGCATGTCACAAAAATGTACTACTCCCTCTCTAAATAAATACATGGTGTTTTATTCCTATCAGCGAGAGAACTTAATGTTTTCTTGCTAACTAGAGTCTTAATAGGATTACATGCAATGAACTAAACACTGCATGTCATGTTTGGTAGTCTCAAGTCATTGAAAGCATGCACGACCCACATCTCTCATTGGTTGATATGTCACAAAATAAGAAACAAGGAGGGAGTTAATCCACCGTGCCTAAGTGTTTTGGGATTATCTGGTTTTCATAATGTGACTTACACAACATTTTTGTTTACATGCATTAACATTTTATTAGTTAAATCAAAGGTCAAAACTTGCTAAAATGCAAAGGGGACCAATAAACCAAGAACATCAAACTTCTCTCGCTTGGCCCCAACTAGAGGTCCGTGAGATGACTATACCGCACCGCACGAGGGGGGGCGCAGCTTCATCGACTTACGGTAACTACCTTTGGGTGAATGACACGGGCCTGTGGGGTGGCTGGCCCACATATCATACACCAAATACAAAAAGAGAGAGGGCCGAGGAGTAGTACGAAATCCTACGCACCTATGCACGCTAACCAAGGGCAAGAGTGATCACTCGAATCGCAAGATTAGTTAACTAGTAGAAGCTAAGCTAGACCCATGGAGGCGATGAGCGCGAGCATCAGCCGGCTGCGCCAGATGGTCCACGATGCCGGCCTGCGGCCTGGCAACGAGGAACGTCTCCAGGTAGTATTGCTTGAGGCCGGCAGGCGAGGGCCGCTGGACGACAAATTGCCTCCTTGTTCGACGAGGTCCTCGCCGGTTTCTCGACAAGTTCACCGTCCGCCAAGAAGCTCATGGACGACTTTGACGAAGCCTTCACCGACGCTACCAGTGCTCGCGATGCCCGCCCCCTCAACGGCCACTATGGTGACAACCTCTTCGACGACCGGTGGCTTCGCGATCGCTCATCATTGTCACGGAGAATGTCCACCTTGAGGTCGCGCCGCCACGCAGAGCTCGGGCGCAGCAAGACACCATGGACATAATCACCCACGCCCACGCCGCATGCAAGAGGAGGACGATAGGACATTGGCCTTCTTGGACCGCAGGCAACCTTGGTTCGTACACGCTGAGCTCGCCAATAATGCCGCCGCTTCCTCACACGCCGGTTGGTGACCCACGAATAGGGCGGAGGATGTCGTTGATGGATCCGTATGTATTTTTATCTTCCACAAATCCATGTAGTAGTATATGATACTACAGTAATTATCTTACCTTTCACATCAAGTTCATAATTTTCAGACGCATCTATGCATGAACGGCGCCGTAACCAAACTTCTCATTACTCTAGGCAAAATCATTATTTTCTATCTATCAATCACACCATGGAGCAGAACCAAATTTTACAAGTTACGAGTTCAAAAGGAAAAGCCTGCCGTGTTCACGCCGCACCCCCACACGGTTGGTCCGCACGCCGCTTGCGGAATGCGTATGTGTTGCATTTTCACTTACAAGTGGGACCGTAGTTGAGCAAACCGACCATCGACAAACGCCCACCCGCCCACCGCTACGATGGTGAGAAAACAGAGGGAGAAGAGATGGTCAGAGCATGGACTCCAAGAAAATTGGTGTCGGATGGGACTCGTGGGTGGCGTGCCGAGTGCTAGACGTGAATGCTAGTTATGGCCCATGCCACCCCACTATATCGAGCCTATATCGAGGTACAAGACGAGAACAAATTTCCGCAGTCTGCGCTCAAGACTCTCTATCTCTCTTCTCACCAGCCAAATAACGCTGAGCCCATCGTCTGCTTGCTCACATGCAGTCCCACATGTCGCTGAAAACGCAAGCGACCCATCGAACTCGCACATCTTTCACCTCGACGCGCCGGTGATGAAAACAAATCCAAGAAAGATCTTCTGTGGTCACTGCCGGTGTCAAACCGCGGATCTCGGTAGGGGGTCCCGAATCAGGCGCCTAGGCGGATGGTAACAGAGACGAGGGACACGATGTTTTTACCTGGTTCGGCCCTCTCGATGGAGGTAAAACCTCACGCCCCGCTTGATTAATATTGATGATATGGGTAGTACAAGAGTAGATCTACCACGAGATCAAGGAGGCTAAACCCTAGAAGCTAGCCTATGGTATGATTGTTGTAATGTATGTTGTCCCACGGATTAAAGCCCTCCGTTTATATAGACACCGAGGAGGCTAGGGTTACATAGAGTCGGTTACAATGGTAGGAGATCTACATATCCAGATTGCAAGCTTGCCTTCCACGCCAAGGAAAGTCCCATCCGACACGGGACAGTAGTCTTCAATCTTGTATCTTCGTAGTCTTGGAGTCCGCAGATAATGATAGTCCGCTGTCCGACACCCCTAGTCCAGACTCCTCAAGAGTCTCCCTAACCAGGCTTCAATGACGATAAGTCCAAATACATGCTTATAGTTTTTTTGGCTGTAAGGCGTTCTCCTTCAAATTTGATGTACCGCCAACAATGTCCGGCACATCTTGAACACCGTGTTCCTTGGCTTCTACGCCAAATAATGGCCCTCTTCCACGCTGCCGCATCTAATGCAAAAAGCCGTGGTGTCTTTTACATTTCATCCCCTAGTTGTGCGAAGTCGTCCGCCTATAAAGAGGCAAGAATCCAGATCCAAACCACACCGCCTTCCTCCCGCTGAATACCCCATCAAGCGCTTTTGACCTAGAAATCCATTCCATCATGGATCGCCGACGCTGCTCTTCTTCACGCGCCCCAGCCCACCGCCGGGAATTGAGGAGGTGCTCTGCTTCGCACAACGAGCTAGCGAAGCTCCAAACGGGGATTTCTCCTCCGCTCATGGTCCCAAATCGACCGGACTGTTACTTATCAAGGTGGAGGCAAAGGAGGACACCCAAGCCCCAATAAGGGAGCTGCATGCTTTGGCCCCTATCTCGATAAGGGGACTTGATTCCCAATACATCCGCTCCTCCGCTGGCCTCGAGTTCTACGGCTCCAGCCCACCACCACGCCCGCCTCTCTCCCGATATCGCAGCTACGAGCTCTTTGTGAGCTATTCCGGGCATTGAGCCCCATTTTGCATTGTGGAAGAGGTTGTTTTGCCTCGCACTCGCTCTCACGAGGGGTCCATATATCAAGTGGGCGGTGCCAAATATGGCGATCACCGACCAGATACTCTATCCGTACTTCTAAGAAGGCGTCCAAGACCGCCCTCTGAGTGGTTTTATAGGAGACGCCCGCTACTGCACTCCAGTCCGGATCGGCCTCCCGCAGCTTTAGTGCTGCTCCTTGAAGAACGCCACCGGCGCTCATGAGCCCCCGATTGGAGGAAGACAAGAGCGTCCATTACTTGATGGGCCGAATAAGATTAATGGCTCATTCCGGCTTGACCATGATCGGAGTCATGGCGACATGCATCAAGCGAGGGGTACAGCCATTGCAATACAGAGGCCACCCCATGTGGGATTTCAACGGGGAAGACGATGCTACCCGGCATGGCCGCAAAGGGCCGGATTTGACCGAGGATCCGTAGAGATCCCGCCCCGCCTGCATAAGGGGGAGAAGGAGGACTTCTTCGAACGAACCCTTTGAATGGGTTTTCCATGATCAACCCTAGAGGATGGGTAAGTGAACACCTTGAAGGGTTCAACTCATGCTTTCAAGTTTAAGCTTTTATATTATGTCTTCGCAGATCTACGCCGGACCGTGGAGGACATGGTGAGTCCTGCTCGCAACTCGAGGATCCAGAAGATCCTCGATCCGACCTCCAAGAGGACCCGACATCGAGGTGGAGCTGATCGACGGGTGTTTCACCAGCTCAACATAGATAATGCTTTGGTCGCCATTACGGCGACTACCCCGACTAAGTCCGCTTCCTGTGACCGCGATCAAGTCAGACACCATTATCTCTTCCCCGCCCATTTCTAACCTTCACGAACGACGGTATTTTGCTGAAGAGCCTTTACGGCAGAAGCCGAGCTCACGGGCGGCCGACCAACAAAGGTCATCCGACCAAAGAAAGCGGAAAGGAGCGGTGCGGGCGGAAACGCCGCCGCAAAGGTATAGCTCATATTTGAATTTTCAGAGCAACGCTCCGAGGAAACGCCGAGTGCTCATGATCTTTGTAGGAGAAAAAGCGCTTGCCGGATCAAGGGCGAGAAGGCCGATCCGACCTACACCGCCAGCCCAGCCGCCGCCCGAGGGGGAGGCAAGCGCAAGACGCTGGCCGGGTCCTTCTCCAACGGAGGATACGATGACCGTCCGCCACCAAGTCTCGAGGTGGAGAGCGCCATGAACCATAGGTGCCGCCGACAAGATTTCGTGAAGCGTGCTTTTCCCGAGGCATTGGATGCCTTTAACGCAGGGATGCGATCTCGCGCCGCCAAGATGGTTTTACCAGAGCCACAGAGCAAGATGTGAAAGACCCACTGTAAGGGAATTTCAATGGTTGTATATACCAAGAGCCCCGAGACTTAAAGTAGTTATGCTAACTGATTTAAGGATCATTTGAAAACGCAGGCTCTACCGAGAAGAACGCCCACTGTCTCGGAGCCGCAAGATTGCAAGGACCAACTTGAGGTCAAGACTTGTCAGCCGCAGGAGGAGACGCAAAGACCCCTCCTAGTAACACATTTTTACTAATAAATATAAGCGCCAGCGGCGTATGCCGCGAAGTCTAATAATGACATTGAGGTACCACGGACAAGATCCGGACAGTAGATTGCCGCGCCAGCTAAAGGTCGGCGAGAGTGTGCTGAATAGGGTTCAGCAGAAAGGAACAAGATCCAGATGCTAACGCCAAGCTCGGAGAAGAGCTGAAGGTGTTCGGGCCGAGCTGTCCGCCCGCAGGAGAATCAGCGCTTCGCCGCGCATTTATAGTAAGTGCTTGAGCGGACTCTTTGAAAGAAGAGTTCGGCGAGGAAGTATTTTGACATGATTTGTCTTGTAGGTATACTCACGGGTCGCCCCGCAGAGGAGATGCCCATATCAACGGGTGATCAACTTCCGAACTATTGCAGCTACTCGAACGAAGTTCGGCAGCAATGAGCGGCATCGCTCGTGCTTTATGGCCAGCCTCACCCTACCCGAGGGCCTCGGGAGCTTATGGAGAATTTGCAGGAGTGCGGCAGCGCCTGCTTATGGAAGATTTCGCTTGCCATTAAGGTGCTGTGGAGGCTTGGGCCATGGTGAAGACGTGGTACAAGAAGGCGGATCCCAACCACATGGCCGGTTGGACCGGTGGGGCCCGAAGGGAAGGAGATCCCCGTGAGTTTAGTGTACAACCTGTAGAGTTGGCTGCTAAATTTTCCCAACGGACTGTAAACTAGACAGCCTGTTAGACGGGATTGAGGAGGAATACAATCAAGAATTTGACAATGTATGTTATCCTTTAAATTGACATGTGAAATGCCTTCTAGCCGGATTGTAGATCGCTTGTCTTTGCCGACCTTTTCGCTTCAACCTCGACCCTAGAGTCCTGAGTGTGTCCAATACCTCTTTGGTTGAGAAACAACTGTGGTATGCATGGAGACTAGGCGAGGGGTCATTAGTGCTTTATCGCATAAGTGCCCAACTAGTTATGTTATATTACATGGTTAGTAAGAAACATCTTCCGTGGAGAATAGTTCTCATATGGGTTCTTTCTCGAGGCATGCCCTAAAGTGCATGTCCGACAGCAAAGAAAGCAAAGAAATCATCCGGGGCAAATAGATAAGTAGGTAAAAAGTCATCTTTAAGTCACCGATCAATATTCCCTTAAGAACGCTTAGCTGCTTCACCCACCGAGGTACACATCCGCCAATTCGACAAGAATAATCGCAGAGGTGCTCCTTTCCTCCTAGCCAACAATCGGGAACGAGGGGTAAGCACAGAGCCAGCAACCCAGCTTGGCCAAAACTTAAGTCATATCGATGCATATGATGGCGAGTAAAAGGTACATGTGGAAGCTTGACACATGTGCCGGGTATGAAACTCAGATAATTGAGCTTCGTAAAAGAAGCCCCATGAATAATGAGTGCGGATGGCACATCATGCGATGCAAAGAATGCGTAAAATAGGCCCGTAAGGGCTTTTAAATAAAAAGGATAAAATAGAAACAAAGGACAGCCAAGTGTAAAAGTTTGACGGGGAAGGGACGAACTCTTAGTCCGCGCTAGGCATAGAATCGCCGGAGGTGGGCTGCGCTCCATGGGTTCGCTCGAGTCGGTTATCCGACGATTTCATAAACGCTATTCTCCGCCGGTCAAGACTTGATCGACAATGAAGGGGCCTCCCATTTGGGTTTGAGCTTGTCCTTTTCTTGTCCGTAGGCGAGAACTAGTTCGCCAACGCTAAGTCTTGGCCCGCATTTCGCTTTGATATCTTCGGCCGCTGCCGATAAAATGCGGAATGAGCCTTCGCGACGCCACGCTCTTCCTCCAATGTGTCCAGCTGTCCCGCCGATCAAGCTCGGCCTCTTTCTCATACATGCGCACTCGAGGTGAGTCATGAATAATGTCACAGGCAAGACCGCTCAGGCCAGATACCATAAAAAATGGTGTGAATCGTAGTACGGTTTACGCTGTCCGCAGCCCCCCTGAGTACGGAGTCGAGCCTCGACCCATTATGTGTCGGATTTAGTAAGTGACCTCACTAACTGGGTTTAATGCCGCCATTATTAGACCATTTGCTCTTTCCACTTGACCGCTGGTTTGAGGGTGATAGATCAAGCATAGTCGAGCTTGATGCCCATATTTTTGCACCATGAATTAACCTCATCGGCTGTGAAGTTCGTGCTGTTGTCGGTGATGATGCTGGGGACTCAGAGCGTGTACCACCCCGATATAAAGTCTATCACTGGTCCGACTCGCTGCTTTGACCGGTTTGGCCTCTATCCATTTGGTGAATTTATCCACCATGACCAATAGGTACCTTTGCTTGTGGGTTCCCTTTAAGGGTCCAATCATGTCAAGCCCCTGCATCGCGAACGCCGTGTAATGGGTATGGTTTTGAGGGCGGGTGGTATATGGCTCGATTAGCAAAGAGTCGACAACCAACGATCGCCGACTAAGTCCCGGCCCGCCCGAGCCGTCCGCCAATAAAATCCCATACGGAATGCCTTTCCTACAAGGGCCCGGGCTGCTGCGTGGTGTCCTCCTAGTCCGGCATGAATTTCAGCCAGGAGATTTTGCCCTTCCTCTTCGGAGATACACCTCGGAAGGACTCCGATTGTACTTTTCTTATAAAGTTCTCCTCATGGACCTTGTAGGCTTTCGATCGCCGAACTATGTGGCGGGCCTCGCTTTGGTCTTCGGAAGTTCTTGCCTAAGTAAGTAAGCTAGAAAGGTTCTGTCCACGCGCGATTATCGCCAATATGTCGGGTGAAGGTGTTATGTCATCTCGCCAATCACCGCTTGGTGCGGTTTTCTCCGGTTTGTCACTACAAGGCCCTCTTCCCATAGTACGGATGGCTTGAAGAGCCGCTCCAGAAGATATTTGAGGACAGATCACGCTTTTGCACCGGCGCGTACAAGACGCCGCCGCTTGGTTATTATCTTGAGCTATGTGATGGAATTCCAGTCCTTCAAACCGAGCTAACATTTTAGGACAGCGCTATGATATGCTGCCATTTTCGGATCCTGGCGCCAAAGTCTCCGCTTATTTGGGATATTGCAAGGTTTGAATCCTCGCAGCACCTCTAGGCGCTTGAATGCCCATGGAGACCGCCATCCGGAGACCATGTAACAGGCCTCAGATTCGCCGCGTTGTTGGAGTCCGTACATTATTTTAAGTACGATCGGACTGAATCTCCGGTTGGGGACATCAATACAACGCCAGCCCCATCCGCCAAAATTTTGGAGCCACAAATGCATAATCCATTGAGTATGCGCCAGATTTTAGGGAGTTCGCTTCATCCATTCGCACGGTCAGCCAAAACTTGTGACTTTATAGCTCGTCGAGGTTTATAAGTTATATCGAATGGTAAGAGCTCAATGGCCCATTTTGCAATCCCGCCTGCTGTGTTGCGTTATCTATAATGTCATTGAGTGGTACTTCAGAGGCCACCGTTATCGAACACTCTTGAAAGTAGTGCCGAGTTTCCGGACGCCATGAACACCGTGATATGCTATCTTCTCGATAGTGCGGTAACGGATTTGCAGGGGTTAACACAAGGGATACATAATACACCGGTTTTTGAAGAGGGAATTTATGCTCTTCGCACTGCTCGACGACGAGGACCGCGCTATAACTTGATGCGCTGCTGCGATGTATAACAACATTGGTTTGCCCAGAGTGGGCGCCGCCAGACTGGATTTGTTGCCAATATGGCCTTTTTTTCTTCGAGTCCGCAGAGGGCGTGCATCCGCCCACTCAAAGTGTTCGGCGTACCGAGGAGGCGATAGAGGGCAATGCCTTTTCTCCTAAACGGGAGATAAAGCGCTTAATGCTGCCACGCATCCCGTTAATTTTTGTATTTGTTTGAGGTCTTTGGAATATCCAACCGTGACAGAGCTCGGATTTTGGCCGATTTGCTTCAATTCCTCTACCGGATACAATGAAGCCCAAGAGCTTTTCCGGCCGGTACGCCAAAATGCATTTTTCCGGATTCAGCTTGATGTCATATGCTCCGAGGTTTTCGAATGTGAGCCTCAAATCGCCTACTAGAGTTTCGACGAGTTTGTTTTGACGACCACGCCGCCTATGTATGCCTCGACTGCTTTTGCCGATCCGTGGCTGACATGTTTGAATCATGCGCCGATATGTTGCGCCGCATTTTTAAGTCCGAAGGGCATCGTGTTGAAGCGTAATGGTCCATATGGAGTGATGAATGCCGCTGGCTTGGTCTGCTTCCGCCATCTTGATTTGATGATAGCCGAGTACGCGCCCGTGAAGCACAACGAATCGTGTTCGTCAGTAGCATCGATTATCCGATCGATGCGGGGAGAGGAAGGGATCCTTGGGCAAGCCTTATTGAGGTCTTTAAAATCGGCTACGAGGCGCCAGTGATTTATCCTTCTTTGGTACCATCACCAGATTTGCTAGCCATCCGGATGTTTGATATCTCTAATGAATCCGCTTCCAATAGTTTGGCTAGCTCTTCTCCCATTGCCTGCCTTTTTGGGTTCGAAAATTGTCAAGAGCCTGCTTGACTAGCTTAAACTTTTAGGATGTTTAGGCTGTGTTCGCCAACTCGTGGGATTCCGGCATGTCCGGGATGCCAAGCTAAGATATCCCAATTTTCCCAAGGAATTCGCAAGAGGCGCGCCTACTTCGAGGTTCGCCAGCCCCAATGGAGGCCGCCTTTTGTTGGGTCCGCTGGATGGACCTCGAATTTTATTATTTCATCTCGCTGGTTTGAAGGAGTCGGACTTGGATCTTTTATCGAGTATCACATCGCCCCTGCTTCACCGAGAGCGAGCGCGGTGAGTTCTTCTCGCCGCTAAGGCTTTTGATAGTGCCTCGAGGGCTAGTGCGGTTGTCTTGTTTTCGCACGGAGTGCTATGTCCGGATCACTAGCGAGAGTGATTATTCCGCCGCCTGCATTTTGAGCTTCATGTACCCGTAATGAGGTACCGCTGAAAATTGTGAATGCCTCTCGCCTCTAATATGGCGTGATACCCGCTGCTGAACGGGCCACCGAATGTGACTTCTTCGGATCTGAATTGTCCGGAGAGCCAACACCACATCGAAAGTGTGATTTTTCCGCAGCCGCTTCCTGCTAGGGATTATTCCTCTAAAGGTTGTGCTGCTTCGCCTTATACGGCTCCAATCGATTTCCATTTTTCGCAGAGTTTCTTCAGAGATGAGGTTTAGTCCGCCGCTGCCATCCATGAGGACTTTGTCACCAAAAGCCGCCCACTATGGGACTAAGTACCAAAGGTACCGGTGCTCGTTGTTCGAATTTAGGCTCGCGCCGGGCGCTGAAGGTAATAGTGTTACCCATGGATTTGTCGTTGCTACTTGGTAGACTTCGCGAGTCCGCTGGATTGTTCGCTGTGATATTGTTTGATGCGAAGGTCTCAAGACCTGCTTGATACCGTGGCGGGTATTGTTGGAGTGGTTTCCGTGAGCTAGAAGTTCTCGCCACTTTTGTGGGGACCCCACTCGTAAGTCGTGATCACCGAATGTACATGTACAAAGGATCCCGAGATCAATGCTCACCGAACACACGTAAGCTGAATAACAAGAGTCTTACATCCATACATACCAGACATACAAGTAGGACCATTATGGTCGAGTCTTGAGTATAACATCGCAGCGGAAATCTTCGCCGATAACTTGGACCCATGCCATCTGCCTTAACCCTACAGCATTCTCGACCGAAGCGCCCTAGCTCGCGTGTTCGCCACCAAGAGTTCTTCATCACATCCTCGTTCTTTCATGCCCGGTCAATGAAATAACCAAAGGCAAGCCAATGAGTACTTTGAATGTACTCGCAAGCAACCCATGATTTGGTTCAAGGTACAGTAATGCATGACATAGGTAAAGTTTTGCATAAAGCTAGTTTTGAGTGCAAGGACATGTTCAACATCCTATAAAGCATGCATCAAGAGAATTCAAGTAACCATAAGGACTGGTCACAGATATCAACATAAATAGAATGGGCATCAACCCATTTATCATAAACGGAGAGGGCACCAACCCATCTCAATCGTGTCAAGTCCTCTGACTTGATCCAAGACAACCCCATCATCTCACACACACCGGGTTTGAAAACAAGTGGACGTAGCCCAAGAGCGGTTATCCAATCGCCCATGACCGTGGACACGGCTATTCAATAGTTTTACACTGCAGAGGTTGCACACTTTACCCACTAGATCCGGGAACTTCCGTGTCAAACCACGCACCATGCAGGTACTCAAGTACCCGGTAAGCACCCAATCACTACCTTTCCCTAGACGACACTAACATGGAGTCCACTGATTGGTAGTAACCCCGTACAAACATTTCACATCATAAAGTCGCTGAGCCTCCTCCCATATTCATCACATACCACAAGCACGGGTACCAACGGTGTGTCCGGTGCCTCGTGAAAACAGTCATGGTCGCCTCTACCGGCACGCACCTCGCCCCAAGAGAGAGCACCAACTCTCCCCGCCACTAGTAATGCGGGCTCCAAGCTAGTATCGGTCTAGGTACTCAACAATGCCCTTTCCCATATAAGGGTAGAGTGGTCACATGTAAGGTTGGAATAACGGTCGCAACTCCGACCAATCCGCTGAAAACAACACACACATTTGCCTCGCACACCACTTCGCCATCAAGTGGTTACCCATCTCATCATCTCCTCGCATAAGTGGCACCCGACGGGTTTTCAAAAGACTTTTGAAATCACTTTGCCTCCTTCACCATGCATATTCCCATCCCTTTTGCATAGCATCTACTTTAGCATCCTATCTACTCCCACCGCATAACCCTCATAAGAAGGTAGGGCCATGCACAATGCAAGTACCAACGAGGAATTTGTAATCGTGGCAACCACCCATGTGGTTCACCATCTCGCCATGATTCCGATGCATCATCAACAAAGAGCTAAAATGACATGCATATAAAGGTATCATAGTCATGGTCAAAGGGCTGCTTGCCTGCTCCTCGTAGTCTTCAAGTCTTCTCCCTTCTCCAAGTAATTCGCCTACCTCGCCAACTAACGCCGAAACAACACAATAAGCAACACAACAAGGCAAGAATTAAATGTGCTCTAAAAATGTGAAATTGACTTTTATTGATACCTCGTCATATGAGGAATGACCAAAGTGATTTCATTGAAGTGGACCAATGGACATCTCCTAACATTTCAATATGATGGAATCAAGAGGTTTATGGGTTTGCTAGAAGTGTACAGAAATATATTTTGAAAAATGAGCAAGGGCACCCATTTGACAAAGCATGATTTTAGAAGCATCAAGGAATTGGTTTCACTGGATTTGGAGTTCAAATGAATATCCTATGATTTTGCAAAGTTGATAAATATGAAGAAATGGCTCAATAATTTATGTGGTACAGAAAGCATCAAGAAAAATGTTCATAAACTAGGTTATGAGCTTATATTCATCTAGGAATTTGAATCATGGCATTTGGATCAATATTGAGCTCTCTCTGTGATTTTCTAAAGTTTATCATGTAAATAGGAAAATGAGATTTTGATGAATATTTGTGAATAGAATTCTCTCGAAAATGTGCATGTTGCACCAACAGTAGAGCATGATTTATGGAGTCACTAGAAATTTGAATCATCAAATTTGGACACTATTTGAGTTGTTTAGAGATTTTTGAAGTTCATCGGATAAGGAAAATGAGAAAAGGGTTTTATACCTAATCTCACTGGCTGAGCGTGAATTTAGACGGCCAAAGACACCTGGCCTGGCCCAGCCTCGCGACACCTGATGGGAGGCCACGCCAAGGCGATTCTCGGTTACGCTGGCCAAGGAAAGCGCGAAACCAGCAGGCCCGCCTCCACTTAAATGACGTGGCCGGCCGGCGGGTCACCGACCAAGGGCCCACCGCAGGTCTTCTTCCTCCTCCCGCCGCGACAGAGGGGATCGAGCCCTGCTCACAGGCCGGGCCGCCTTTCCCCGACGACACAGGCTGCCTCCGCCAAGCCGCTGCCACCGGAGGGTCGCCGGGAGATTCGCGCTGGGAATCCTGAGACTGCAGGGATGGCCGAGCGATCCGGCGACAATATGGCGGACGGCCCCATCAGCAAAGGGCGGCACTGCACAACGAGGCACGGACGAGGCAGAGAGGAGCGGGAAGTCCGACGATCATCTCAGCTTCCACTGTGGCCAAAGGAGGGCGGGAGGCCTGGTTTGCGGAGCCGAGAGGAGGCCGACGGCCACCATGGCGGCGGCGGAGAGGCAAGGAGAGCACGAGGGAATAGAGAGTTTGTCCGGGAGGTTGCTGGGAGTGAGAGAGGGCGAAAGGAGGCTATAGAGAGCTCTGGGCTGGATTAAATAGGAGGGGCGAGGTGCACCACGGGACCGCAGGCCATGAGGCTGTAGCCATTGCTAGAGGCCACGGGGCTCGTGTGAGTATGTCCGGGTGTTCGTGGGTTGGTCCAGGCCGAGGAGGGAAGAGAAGGAGCGGGAGGTCGGGCGCCAAGGTGAGCATGCCCATTGAGCTCTCAAGCACAAGGCAAGGCGAAGGAGGCAGCAGGAGGGAGAAGGAGGAGGGGACGGCTCGGTGTCGGTTGCGGACGCCGAGGAGCATCGACCGCGCGAGGGGAGGCTCGAGGTGGACGGGTGGCGGGGCGGCAGGCTCGCCACATCAGAAGGCCCAGAGCAGGCTTTGGCTGGCATGAGGCGCTTATGTGTTCTCGCCGGTCCACTTGTGTCTTGGAGCTGCAGGGGATAAACAAAGGTGAAAGAGGCTTTGGATGCTCTGCAACATGCCAGGAGGAGAGAGAGATGACAAAGGAGGGAAAAGTGGATGTCCAGAGAGGAAAATGGAGCCCTTCCCCTTAATCATTGTCTCTGCAGGGAAGCACACCAGAGGTAGAGGGGAACTAGGAGGGGCTGTGGTAAAAAGGAGAAGTCATGGAGATTAGTGGAAGAGGTCCAAATAGTGGTTTTTGCAAAATGCCAGAAGGTGTTTGATGTTGGTTTGGGAAAGTAGATGATCTCCATAAGCCATGAGACTCCATAGGGTGATATGACACATATATTTAGGGCCTTCCACCAATTTGGAGATCATTTGAAGAAAGTGGACAATGCAACTTTGGTAAACCCTAGAAATTAGCAGAAATGAACTTGTGTAGATTTAGTTGAGCAAATCACTTCTCCTTGATGCACCACTTGGTGTGGTGGCCTCATTTGGTCATGTGATCATGCTCACAAAAGTTGGTGTCAAGGAGAGAAAGTTGGTAATGCAAAGTTGTTCAAATATGGTTCTGGATGAAGGGTTTTGGGGCACTTTGATCAAGTTAACTTGTTCTCCAACTTTTGCCATTTGGTCTAGATGAATTATTAGACCATTTGAGCAGGTTCACAAGGTTTGAGATCATTTGGACATGTTTGGCAATGTAAAGTTGCTCAAACTTCAAAATGGGCAGAAATGGTTTTGAGAGGTTTTGATGATGTTATCTTGTTCTCCAAGTCATGAGACTTGGCAAGATCACCAAATATGTCATATGTGACATGGTAGAATTTTGTTGAATATTTGGAGAATATTTCTTTGTAAATATTTCAAAAGCTTGAAATATCCAAAAGGGTCTATGAGGGTTTGACCAATATTTTGATCATAACCATGTGTTGAAACTCTTATATATGGACTATATATGTCCTATGAGTCTCCCTAAATTTTGGCAAATATTTCAAGCAATAAAATAATTTTTCCCTATTAAAGACCATTTCTGACTTAAGAAAAGCTTATAAATAAAATAGGAAAATAACCTTTAAAATTATATTTTGTGGTTTCGGAATACTATATCTAATAGGAGTCAAATATATTTTTAGAAAGATTTTTACTGCCCTTAATTAAGTATTTGCAAGGCAAACCTCAATTCAGGGTTTTTGAAAACTAATTTTTGAAAATACTATTTGGCCAAATTATTTTTGTAAGAAAATATTTTTATGTCCTATACACATGGCATGATCATTGGATCAAGGGTTTGGAGCAAGGAGATGAAGTATAGAAGTTGGAGAATTTATTTAATTTTAGAGCACTGCAAAAAAGCAGACAAAAAATCAAATCAAGCAAAGTCCAAAATACTCAAAAGTTTTTGTCAAACCACATTTTAGCATGATTAAGAGCTTAAGTGTCAGTGCCATGAAAATCAGGGTGTGATGACTCACCTCTTACAAGAATCTCGGCCCCGAGATTCCTGACTAGGTGCGGAATAGGATATAGAAACTTGATCCGGAGTGGTCTTCAAGTCTTCATGTAGCTTTTGCTTCCGTAGTGCTCCATTGAACTTGAAGTACTTGACGGTGTGGCTTCATGTATGACGCCCTCTTGATCTAGGTTGCTAACGGGTGGCTCATGTAGGTTATATTGGGCTAGGGGTCGATGGTTTGGTGGTTAATGCCCTTATTAGTGCTCGGGCTAGCTAGGAAGTTGGAAACACTTTCGGGTTGGGATGCATGGAAAGCGCAGCACCCTGTAGCTCAGTGGCAACTCCACTGGTAGCTGTTCACTCTTCGCTTTTATGTGATCCCGAGGGGTTGTTAAATCTTGGAGTGATCTCAAGAAGGCCGATGAATCTTGGGGCGAGCCTTCCTTTGACATGGAAGTGCTGGGTTCCTTTGAGAGGGGTGACCCGAGATAAACATGGTTTCCAACCCGAAGGTCATGTCTTGACGATGTGGGTCAGCAGAGCTTTTGGTCTTGGCTTGGCAGCTTCAAACGCCTCTCGACAAGCTGGAGTTGCTCTTCGCTTCACGGGGATGTCGGCCCAAAGACAAGTCCTTCTCCTGTCTCGACCAATTGAGGGTGCGCACTTCCGCCAGATAACACTTCAATGGCGCCACCAAGGCTTGACTTCGTGGTTAGCTAAGAATCTCGTGCAACCAGTTCCTCCCAAGCTTTCAAGTTCTTCATACAAGGCGGCAGCTTGTCCTTAAGCATAGCATCCAAGGAACAAGCCTTTTCGCTTAATGCATCTGCTACCACATTAGCCTTCCTGTGGTGATATTGAACACCGAGGTCATAATCTAGATCAAGTCTAGTCATCTTCTTTGCCTCGTGTTCAATCCCTTTGAGTGAAAATATACTTCACCTTTGTGATCCGTGTATATCTCACATCCCTTCAAGAAGAGGTAATGTCGCCATGTTCCGTGGCATGAACCATCGCTGTTAGCTCAAGGTCATGAGTAGCATAGTTCTCTTCATGAGGCCGTGAGTCGCTTTTGAGAGGAGTGGCTTGCAGATATGCACGGTCTTCAACGCGAAGCTCACTCCTTGACGACGGTGGTTGGTATAGTTCTCCTCCTTGACATGGCGGTCTTCGGATGTTCCCTAACCAGCCGATCAACTCTTCTTCCGCCTTCATGTGGACATTCATGTCCTCAAGTAAGGATGATGATTTACTTGCCCAAGTACTTTATGAGTATTTGGGGTACGAGAGTGGGCCGAGGCGCTGGTGAGGGTCGCGTTGAGCATTGGTCAAGGTCTTATTGATCTAGAGCCAAGACTCAAGGTCATGATCCAACCGTGTTGTGGCTTGGTAGGGCATAAGGGTTTCAAGGATTCTAGCGCATGAATGGACATTTATCATCCTACCTTTAAGCACGGTTTCGAGATGCCAATAGTCTATCTAGTCCTTAAACAAATCACATCATATCACCGATAGCATCATTTCAGATAGGCCAACTCCAATCATCACTCATGCTATTCATATCCTCATGACTCCCAAGAGGAGGTCTAACAAAATCATATATGTCTACAATCCCCAAACTCATATGTGTGTCTACCCCTAAAATCCATGGGTAGAACATACAAGCTACTAAGCCTCAATTAAACATGATGATCCAAGTGCTCAGCCCATTCTTCCAAGGTCCAAGGTAGTGCATCTCTATCCTAAGGAAACACGTCAGAAGTTACCCAAGATCTTGTTTCCTTCCTATGAATCAACTCCAACAGCCCATTAACTTCCATTAATCATTACATAATCCATTTATTTCTACCAATCCAACGCCTATGTCGGTGTTCCATATGATCTCCTAAAGTCCTTATAATCCCCAACACTTGAAAAGGCTATCTCTACTATAGTCACCCACCAATTTTCATTATCATGGTCAAGTAACCTCCAAGGTCAAGTTCACAAGGATGCCTAAATAAACTCCGACAATTAATCCAATCTCCTAATTTATTGTCCACGAGAAACGTGGTATCACGATCAAGATCATCACCTAAATCCAATTTACTCCTAACCATGTAGACATACTCAAGATCTATATTCAACTAGAACCACCTACTTAAATCCAAATCTTTGTCCAACGAGAATTCCTACATGTTCCCCAAGTCATTTACGTAATATCAACTGCCTCCTAACAATATCCCATGGCTAAGTTAAATCCAAATACTTCCAAGAATTCCAGCTCATGATCATGATTGTCATATAAATCCAATTTACTCAGGGTAACGAAAGCTATGCTACTCTATAATCATGATCCCACCAAGTTCATCACCAACATGGTAGCCTCATAATCCACCAAATAGTCTCTTGACGATCCTTCAAAGTTATTGACATAAACTCACCAAGTCATCTCGTCCTCAAATCCTATATCCTCAAACTGGTCTTCCTATGGCATCGCTGGCCTCGTGCTATATTAGGATGATAATGTGCTCGTTTCACCATGTCCACTAGTTCCATAATGAACCCAAAGTTGTGCAAGGTTACGGAGGCTTAATGTGTTCTCTTGCAATTCCGTGAGGTTAAGCTCAGGTTAAGGTTTCGAGCTGGGGTATCTCGTGAAGTCTCAAAGGGCCTAGGAATGGGTTTCTAGTCTTGAGGGTTAAACATAATTCTACGGGGTTTCACTTGGTCGAGGAGGCTGCAACAAAAGTCTTCATTGCTAGTTGGTTGCCGAAGCAGATTCCTTGGTGCATCTTGTCTTGCTGGTCTTCAGTTGAGGAGAGAGAGACGAGAGGGAAAAGTAGCATAGAGAAGGGGAACGCCTAAAGGGGGTTCTATAGTGCAAGTGCGAACAAGCAAGTGCCAAAAAGGGTTAATCACAAACAACAAAATAAGGCAGTGATATAGTCGCATTTGTCGCCTAGGGCAAAAGGGCGATCGATATCAAAACACAAACAAATAAAATCAAGCAACACACAATCATGGTTCTATTCAACCATCATACGACTTGATCAAGATAGGGGGTACACGACTCATCCTACCCTAGGGGTTCTTGACTTAGCAATGTGCCTTGTGCCTCATGCAGTCTTCGGTTTCTCGTGTTGCTACGCCTCTTGTAGTTGTTCGATGAAACAATCCGGTTGAGCTCAAGATTCTTCAACAACTTCTTGCCTGCTGAAGTGATGGGGTGAAGGTGGCCTCATAACCGCATTGACTTGGTCTTCTATTGTCTTCTTAATCATGACGATCCCTTTTGTCTTCTAAGCCGCCGATGGTACCTGTAGGTAATCCTTTATGCAATGACATTATCAAGGCGTAATAGAGGTCCATCATGTCGGTTACGCTGATGAAAACTTCGACACCAAGAGCGGGGATGAGGAGAACTGCTTTCCTGCTCACTATGGTGAGGCGGACCAAATGGCTAGGTTCTCATCCATCGGTGGTTGCCGATACAACAACGGTAGTGACATGGTTACTCTATTAGCGATGTATATCATGATCTTGCATATCCTATGCCCCGATCATCGAGGCTAAGGTTGCATCATCTTGGGGCAAAGGTCAAGGTTGTCATCATCTCCTGGTCTTCGTGTCATCATTCCTCGAGGATGTATCTTCGTTGGTATCGCCTTGTTGTGATGTCGCCAATCTTGTGTTCAGGACATGTGGGTGAATGTCGGCAAGGCATCATCCTTCCAGATTATCCACGAGGATTACAAGGAACCGTGGTTAGGGGCATAAGGGTTCTAGCGACCAAAGGTTTTGAAGGGAAGAGACCAATAAGGAAAGTATATCTTAGTTTTTGAAAACTGAGAAGAGAAGAGAAGTATAGATTGTTTTGAAAACTAGTAGTAGTTTTGGAAATATTTTTACCCTAACTAACGACCATGCTAACTAAGGCTTCCTACAACAGATGGCTCGATATCAGCTCTGTGGGGACCCCGACTGTAAGTCGTGATCACCGAATGTACGGTACAAGGATCCCGTAGATCAATGCTCACCGAACACGTAAGCTGAATAACAAGAGTCTTACATCCATACATACCAGATATACAAGTAGGACCATTATGGTCGAGTCTTGAGTATAACATCGCAGCGGAAATCTTCGCCGATAACTTGGACCCATGCCATCCGCCTTAACCCTACAGCATTCTGACCGAAGCGCCCTAGCTCGCGTGTTCGCCACCAAGAGTTCTTCATCACATCCTCGTTCTTTCATGCCCGGTCAATGAAATAACCAAAGGCAAGCCAATGAGTACTTTGAATGTACTGCAAGCAACCCATGATTTGGTTCAAGGTACAAGAATGCATGACATAGGTAAAGTTTTGCATAAAGCTAGTTTTGAGTGCAAGGACATGTTCAACATCCTATAAAGCATGCATCAAGAGAATTCAAGTAACCATAAGGACTGGTCACAGATATCAACATAAATAGAATGGGCATCAACCCATTTATCATAAACGGAGAGGGCACCAACCCATCTCAATCGTGTCAAGTCCTCTGACTTGATCCAAGACAACCCCATCATCTCACACACACCGGGTTTGAAAACAAGTGGACGTAGCCCAAGAGCGGTTATCCAACTGTCCATGACCGTGGACACGGCTATTCGAATAGTTTTACACTCTGCAGAGGTTGCACACTTTACCCACTAGATCCGGGAACTTCCGTGTCAAACCACGCACCATGTACCTCAAGTACCCGGTAAGCACCGATCACTACCTTTCCCTAGACGACACTAACATGGAGTCCACTGATTGGTAGTAACCCCGTACAAACATTTCACATCATAAAGTCGCGGAGCCTCGCCTCCCATATTCATCACATACCACAAGCACGGGTACCAACGGTGTGTCCGTGCCCCGTGAAAACAGTCATGGTCGCCTCTACCCGGCACGACCCTCGCCCCAAGAGAGAGCACCAACTCTCCCCGCCACTAGTAATGCGGCTCCAAGCTAGTATCGGTCTAGGTACTCAACAATGCCCTTTCCCATATAAGGGTAGAGTGGTCGCGCATGTAAGGTTGGAATAACGGTCGCAACTCCGACCAATCCGCTTTCAACAACACACACATTTGCCTCGCACACCACTTCATCATCAAGTGGTTACCCATCTCATCATCTCCCTGCATAAGTGGCACCCGACGGGTTTTCAAAAGACTTTGAAATCACTTTGCCTCCTTCACCATGCATATTCCCATCCCTTTTGCATAGCATCTACTTTAGCATCCTATCTACTCCCACCGCATAACCCTCATAAGAAGGTAGGGCCATGCACAATGCAAGTACCAACGAGGAATTTGTAATCGTGGCAACCACCCATGTGGTTCACCATCTCGCCATGATTCCGATGCATCATCAACAAAGAGCTAAAATGACATGCATATAAAGGTATCATAGTCATGGTCAAAGGGCTGCTTGCCTGCTCCTCGTAGTCTTCAAGTCTTCTCGCCCTTCTCCAAGTACTCCGCCTACCTCACAACTAACGCCGAAACAACACAATAAGCAACACAACAAGGCAAGAATTAAATGTGCTCTAAAAATGTGAAATTGACTTTATTGATACCTCGGTCATATGAGGAATGACCAAAGTGATTTCATTGAAGTGGACCAATGGACATCTCCTAACATTTCAATATGATGGAATCAAGAGGTTTATGGGTTTGCTAGAAGTGTACAGAAATATATTTTTGAAAATGAGCAAGGGCACCCATTTGACAAAGCATGATTTTAGAAGCATCAAGGAATTGGTTTCACTGGATTTGGAGTTCAAATGAATATCCTATGATTTTGCAAAGTTGATAAATATGAAGAAATGGCTCAATAATTTATGTGGTATGAAAGCATCAAGAAAATGTTCATAAACTAGGTTATGAGCTTATATTCATCTAGGAATTTGAATCATGGCATTTGGATCAATATTGAGCTCTCTGTGATTTTCTAAAGTTTATCACGTAAATAGGAAAATGAGATTTTGATGAATATTTGTGAATAGAATTCTCGAAAATGTGCATGTTGCACCAACAGGTAGAGCATGATTTATGGAGTCACTAGAAATTTGAATCATCAAATTTGGACACTATTTGAGTTGTTTAGAGATTTTGAAGTTCATCGGATAAGGAAAATGAGAAAAGGGTTTTATACCTAATCTCACGGGCCGAGCGTAATTTAGACGGCCAAAGACACTGGCTCGCCCAGCTCCTCGCGGACACCTGATGGGAGGCCACGCCAAGGCGATTCTCGGTTACGCTGCCAAGGAAAGCGCAAACCAGCAGGCCTGCTCCACTTAAATGACGTGGCCGGGCCAAGGGGTCACCGACCAAGGGCCCACCGCAGGTCTTCTTCCTCCTCCCGCCATGACAGAGGGGATCGAGTCTCGCTCAGCTCTGGCCGCGCGCTTCCCCGACGACACAGCTGCCTCGCCAAGCCGCTGCCACCGGAGGGGTCGCCGGGAGATTCAAGGCTGGGGAATCCCTGAGACGGCAGGGATGGCCGGAGATCCGGCGACAAATATGGCGGACGGCCCCATCAGCAAAGGGCGGCACCGCACAACGAGGCACGGACGAGGCAGAGAGGAGCGGGAAGCCCGACGATCATCTCAGCTCCACTGTGGCCAAAGGAGGGGCGGGAGGCCCTGGTTTGCCGGAGCCGAGAGGAGGCCGACGGCGCACATGGCGGCGATGGAGAGGCAAGGAGAGCACGAGGGAATAGAGAGTTTGTCCGGGAGGTTGCTGGGAGTGAGAGAGGGCGAAAGGAGGCTATAGAGAGCTCTGGGCTGGATTAAATAGGAGGGGCGAGGTGCACCACGGGACTGCAGGCGCCGCGAGGCAGTAGCCATTGCTAGAGGCCACGGGGCTCGTGTGAGTATGTCCGGGTGTTCGTGGGGTTGGTCCAGGCCGAGGAGGGAAGAGAAGGAGCGGGAGTGTCAGGCGCTGCTGTGAGCATGCCCATTGAGCTCTTGGCCGGGCGCAAGGCGAAAGGAGGCAGCAGGAGGGAGAAGGAGGAGGGGACGGCTCGGTGTCGTGGTTGCGGACGCCGAGGAGCATCGATCGCGCGAGGGGAGGCCTGAGGTGGACGGTGTGCGGCGCAGGCTCGGCCACATCAGAAGGCCTCCAGAGCAGGCTTTTGGCCGGCATGAGTGCGCTTTATGTGCTCGGCCGCCGGTCCACTTGTGTCTTGAGCTGCAGGGGGATAAACAAAGGTGAAAGAGGCTTTGGATGCTCTGCAACATGCCAGGAGTGAGAGAGAGATGACAAAGGAGGGAAAAGTGGATGTCCAGAGAGGAAAATGGAGCCCTTCCCCTTAATCATTGTCTCTGGCAGGGAAGCACACCAGAGGTAGAGGGAACTAGGAGGGGCTGTGGTAAAAGGAGAAGTCATGGAGATTAGTGGAAGAGGTCCAAATAGTGGTTTTTGCAAAATGCCGAAGGTGTTTGATGTTGGTTTGGGAAAGTAGATGATCTCCATAAGCCATGAGACTCCATAGGGTGATATGACACATATATTTAGGGCCTTCCACCAATTTGGAGATCATTTGAAGAAAGTGGACAATGCAACTTTGGTAAACCCTAGAAATTAGCGTAAATGAACTTGTGTAGATTTAGTTGAGCAAATCACTTTCCTTGATGCACCACTTGGTGTGGTGGCTCATTTGGTCATGTGATCATGCTCACAAAAGTTGGTGTCAAGGAGAGAAAGTTGGTAATGCAAAGTTGTTCAAATATGGTTCTGGATGTAAAGGGTTTTGGGGCACTTTGATCAAGTTAACTTGCTCTCCAACTTTTGCCATTTGGTCTAGATGAATTATTAGACCATTTGAGCAGGTTCACAAGGTTTGAGATCATTTGGACATGTTTGGCAATGTAAAGTTGCTCAAACTTCAAAATGGGCAGAAATGGTTTTGAGAGGTTTTGATGATGCTATCTTGTTCTCCAAGTCATGAGACTTGGCAAGATCACCAAATATGTCATATGTGACATGGTAGAATTTTGTTGGAATATTTGGAGAATATTTCTTTGTAAATATTTCAAAAGCTTGAAATATCCAGAAAGGGTCTATGAGGGTTTGACCAATATTTTGATCATAACCATGTGTTGAAACTCTTATATATGGACTATATATGTCCTATGAGTCTCCCTAAATTTTGGCAAATATTTCAAGCAATAAAATAATTTTTCCCTATTAAAGACCATTTCTGACTTAAGAAAAGCTTATAAATAAAATAGGAAAATAACCTTTAAAATTATATTTTTGTGGTTTCGGGAATACTATATCTAATAGGAGTCAAATATATTTTAGAAAGATTTTTACTGCCCTTAATTAAGTACTTGCAGTGCAAACCTCAATTCAGGGGTTTTTGAAAAACTAATTTTTTGAAAATACTATTTGGCCAAATTATTTTTGTAAGAAAATATTTTTATGTCCTATACACATGGCATGATCATTGGATCAAGGGTTTGGAGCAAGGAGATGAAGTATAGAAGTTGGAGAATTTATTTAATTTTAGAGCACTCGCAAACAGCAGACAAAAATCAAATCAAGCAAAGTCCAAAAATACTCAAAAGTTTTTGTCAAACCACATTTTAGCATGATTAAGAGCTTAAGTGCTGTGCCATGAAAATCAGGGTGTGACAACTTTGGACAGCGTTGTTGGTTGAAGATGCCATCGGGTCTATCGGTGACGGCACAGAGGAACTCTCAATGAAAGCACCAATGTCGTGTGTCAAACCGCGGATCTCGGTAGGGGGTCCCGAACTGTATGCCTAGGCGGATGGTAACAGGAGACGAGGGACACGATGTTTTTACCTGTGTTCGGCCCTCTCGATGGAGGTAAAACCCTCACGCCCCGCTTGATTAATATTGATGATATGGGTAGTACAAGAGTAGATCTACCACGAGATCAAGGAGGCTAAACCCTAGAAGCTAGCCTATGGTATGATTGTTGTAATGTATGTTGTCCCACGGACTAAAGCCCTCCGTTTATATAGACACCGGAGGAGGCTAGGGTTACACAGAGTCGGTTACAATGGTAGGTGATCTACATATCCAGATTGCAAGCTTGCCTTCCACGCCAAGGAAAGTCCCATCCGGACACGGGACGGAGTCTTCAATCTTGTATCTTCGTAGTCTTGGAGTCCGCGGATAATGATAGTCCGCTGTCCTGACACCCCTAGTCCAGACTCCTCACCGCTTTTGGAGTTACTCAAGAGTAGTAAGATTCTATTTACAGTTTAGCCCAAGATGCACATCTCGTGGCTTTAACTTATCAACTACCACTCTATTTTCTTTCATGACATGACGTGGATGCTGGATGTCCCACGTGTCGGCAAAAGGAGGAAGAACCCGACCAAATCTTCGGTTGTGCTCTCGGATTAGACTAGTTGTGCTAACTTAAAATTTTTATTGTGTACTCCCTCCATTCCAAAATACTTGACTTCCATTTGTCCAAAAATGGATGTGCCTATATACTAAAACATGTCTAGATACATATATATTTTGACAAATAGAAGGCATGTATTGTGCAACGGAGGGAGTAGAATGGATGCAAGTTTTTGTATTGGGAAGAAGAGTACATCCATATATTAATAGAGCGCAATTTCGTATATGTTCTATCACTTTTAGCTAGCACAGAGGCTATAGATGAGATTAGTGCACTTGTTGATACTCCTACTTGGTATGCATGTTGCTGCTTAGACGCAGAGAAAAACGGACTGGAGGGAGTACTAGAATAGAGGCTAGACATGAGACTAGATGCAAGGAAGCAACGTCTACTTCTTTACACTCGAAGAAGAAAGAAGCACGCAAGATCGAGCCTCCGCAGATCAACAATGAATGCATCGAGAAGGCACTAATCCAACTTACAAGAGTAGTAAAATGTATTCTTGTGGTTCTTGTTTTCTTTGGTCTTGCTTTTCTAGTCAAAATTATCGTTGGAGTTCGTGCAAAATGGAGGTCCGCTTGGGGTCGTGGCGCGTGCTGGCCTTACAAGTGGGACCGCAGCTTAAGGAAACCGACTATCGGCAAACCCCCACCTCGCCTCCGCACGATGGCTGAGTTAGAGAAACGATGAGGTTGAAGAGATTGCTCTAGCACGGACTCCAAGAAATATGATGTCGATGGAAGTCGTATGGTGGCGCAGCCGCACTCGGACGTGAATGCTTGTTCGCCCATGCCACCTTACTACTCCTACTAGTTAGTACTATATAGTACTACTAGTATTGAGGATTCGAGGTGCTGGTTACGTAGTACAGTATGGCTACAGTAAAAACACCCGCACAACGCGCAAAGCATGTGAAGCTAGTACAAATAGTGTACTACTATTGTTGATTGGCCTCATCTGATAACCTGTTGCAATGCATGTACAATTATGTATTTGGAAAATATATTTATTGCCTCGTCGCACCACTCACTCACGTATAACTCGAAAGCTATTCATAAATTTAGTAAGTTTATCACAGTGCATATCATTTTATTACATACAACAGTCATCAACCCACATCGACAACGAGGATACATTATAAATACTAAAGTTTTCACCACACAACAAATAACAAGCAATGAAATGAACTTCAACTCAACCATTCCTCGGCGTTGAAACGCTTGCTTTGAACCACAAGTGATTCTTCGACGGGCCATCCATTGTTGATCCGAGACCAACGCAGATCGATCATCCAGTCAAGCGCCTACTATATCAAGACGAGGGTAGGGAACCACCCAAATGTCCAAGGTATAGACACAATTGCTTCTCATAAATGGTAGTAACGTTGTGTCAATAGCAGCTTGGATCACCTTTCACCATCATTGGATAGTTTTGTCCAAGGAAGAGCGAAGTTTTCCAAGACTATCAATTCTGTATCAGTGGAGAAGGAGTTGGCGCTAGCACACTAGTATCCATCCCGAATACCATGCAACGGGTGTTGAAATAGGTCCGAGAGTGCGACCATGGGAGACTACACCGCTTCCTTAGCAAGAATATCATCACCGGTCAGATACACACGAGAAGTGGTGATCCATTGGAATTAGTTGCCAGGCGCCAAATAGTATATGGGTGCTGCTCGTCCTCATGCTCGTGATCATCACCATCATCATCTCCCCCTTGGTTATAAAGATCTTCAAGTATAGGTGGTGGAATGTTCACAGGACCTTGGAAACACAAGAAGAAGGTTAATTAGTAAGCCTGGCCATAGTGGGGGTAACATAAGTAGTATCATGCACTTGGGACTCGCAAACATGCTTATGTGGCAGGCAATTAAGGAAGAGAGAGATGGTTATAGTAACATAGGTAGATACCGTAACATAATAAATGTGATGCTACTATGTGTCGTGCATGTTAATAAATGAGACCACCTATGATACTAATCTAAGATATTGTGCACTATAGAGGTAGTAACATAAACTAGTAACATATGCATGTTACTAGTCTAAGTTACTCCCCACTATGACCAGCCTTGCTAACCCGCATGCATGTGGATGAAACAATTATAATTACGGTGGAAGACAAATGTACCGAAACAACGAGGATGCCATGCGAAAACAAAGGACACGAGTGGTGGCAAAAACACAAGGCCCACGATTGAATTGCATCACAAGACTATCTCGTACGTAAACTGATTTTTGAGCAATATCCATCCAGCTAAACCATCGACGATGGCAACAAGCTTGTCGAATATAGCAACAACTTCATAGTTGTTGTAATTCCAAGAGCGGTCGGGACTCGAGAAATTGCTATCTTCCGAGAAGACAAATACCATGATTGTATTTGAACGCGCATAATACCGGTGTGCTCAACCTCCGGGCAGTCTTGAGATTTTGAAGTGGAACCCACCACGAGTGTACACATTCACAACTTCCCACTCGCAGCTTGGACTCAATGTAAACAACCCAATCTCCATTTGCGCCGCCCAAGCCTTGCCCTCAAGCTATGTCATCTTAACATCATATGTATCATTATCAAGCCGCATCAACTTGCATTGTGGTGAGGCCTCCGTCAGACGGCGCCACCATCGTGGTCACGCGAAGAAGATAGGGGAGATCAAACCGCTCCTTGACTCTTGGGTTCCTTGTAATGATGTTATTAGTTCACGAGAATGGGCTTGAACGAACCTGCCATGCTAGCCGAGGTGATGATGTCGCACCGATCAATGAGTTCTCCACCACGCCATCTTTCGGGATCGGGCACGAATAACGGGTCGTTTTTGTCCTGTTCCTCCATGGAGAAGACGATCGAACAATGGCGTAAGAAAGGGTGAAGGGCGAAGGAAAATGGAGGAGGGAGAGGAAGAGCGCATGCAGCGTTAGCCCAAATCGAGAGGGATAGGTGAAGAGTCGGTGGACGGTTGCCAGTTTGCCACGGTTCACGAAGGGGCGCCCCGGCCTACACGTCGGTTCGGAAATACTCCTACTACTCGCCATTGTCTCACTGATATGTGGAACGGGACCACATGTCAACGAGACATGGTGTGTAATTTCTCGTGCAAAATGCGATCTGGCTGCATTGGCCCGAGGTGCCGCATTAGTTATCAGCCTTTATTTTTTTAATGGCGCACCGTTCAGTTTTGAAGCACGACTAACTGGTACTGTATGGAGAGAAAATATAAACTACTCTACCACTACTCCACCTCTAGTACTAGTAGTATAAAGAAGATATATAGGCTCGGAGCTTCAGCTTTTGCCAAGGGCTGCCCACTTGCTTCTCACACTACCACCCTCTCTCCAGATCTAAAAAGACGGCCCTCTCTCCTCCTCACCGGTGGTCACAGATCCGCCGGGAAGAAAAGGATGTGCAGCGTTGACGACTCTGTCTGTCGGGCGAGCGAGGTCACGACCGACGACAAGGCTGTCCTCTCGACCTGATACCACAGGGATCGCTGCCATAGTGTGTGGAGGACGACGACCACGAGCGAAGGCACTTCCTCGCCGACCTCGTATGCTACCTCTTTTCAATCATACCCTTGTTCTATTGCCCCATCCGCACGCCATTGCATGTGGATCTTTTTCCACTCCACCATCTTCCCAATTTCCTATCCTCCGCCTCGCCGCCACGCAGACGAAAAACCATAATTTGCACTATTAAAGGAAACCCTATTTCATGCGACTAATGCATGTCCGGGTTGAATAAGGAAAGGAAGGAGATTGTACCGCCCAAGAGAGTAAGCATCAAACTCGTGATCTAGGTTGAAAAGGGAAAATCAGTAGCTAAGGAATGAGTCTCGTGACTCTTGGTTGAAGAAGGCTAGAAAGGCATGACAACGCAATAGAGAATGACCAGGTCGATCACTTTGTTGTCCTCACATAGGAAAAAGGTGGCTAAAGAGAAAAAATGGGACGAATCCACATATGTTGCCTCGGATATTTGTTGCTCTAGGCAACCATACCTCCTCACCACTCAAGGCCTGTGGAGGTACATTGTATCGGTGCGCCTAATCGTCCTAATGGGCCTCCCATGCTCTTATTGCCACTTTTTGTCATTAGTATAATGCCAGCAGTCAAGTCAAGCAATGCTATCGCTAAAGTGATGCCACATTTAACTAATGCCGCCTCGCCTAATGCCACAGATAAATTTTAGCAAAGGCCATTTAATATCATCGATCATTTCGTGGTTAGTCGTTGATTGTGGATGTATTTAAGATTTTTCAGCTAAGGCATTCTAATGCTGTTACACAGCCAGTATACCAACGATGAAACTTGTTACTACCTTCAGATTTTTGCACTGTTAATGCTTATAGATTACATACCTGACTTTCATGAGATAAGTTAATTTTTTTGTACAGTGTCACCAAAATGCCAAGGCGCTGATGTCATTTTATTTTGGTTAAACTGCATAGACAATTATGAAGACAAGAGGAAAGGTGAAGAGTGGGCACCTCCTCCTCTGGCTGTTCTCTTGATTATCAAGAGGAAAGATCAAGTTTTTATGTTTGATCGATTATCAAGACTGAGATAGCAATTTTTAAGGTCCCCCCGAGTTCGAAATGATATTTACCTTGGAGGTACATGGTTTGCAATTTTTTTATACTGTGTTAATAATGCTAGTTACCTTCAGACTTTTGTATCTGGTTTAATGCACATGCACAACTAGTACACCAATGCTGAAACTTGTTACCTTTACATTTTATATTGTTAATTCTTATAGAAACCTTCCAAAGGTTAGAGTTTATTGAAATCTGCTCAAGAAAACCATTGTACTGCACTCGTAATAAACTAACTACTCTACTATTGCACTAGCCAATCGGATTAGTGTATATTTGTAGTATTCAATGGTGTTGCATTAGCGTATGGACATAAATAAAGTGTGGCAAGCTTTCCCAGATATGTGCTCAAGAAAACTACTACCTGTTTTTCTAAGTACTAGACGTTTGGGTACTTTAAATTGAACCGTGAAAACGTCTTATATTAAGGAACAGAGGGTGTAGAGTTCACTCAAATTATACCGGTAAAGCTAGTCACGCCTTTGTTAAAATTAATGTTCATTATGTTATCGGAGGAGGTCTGTATGTTTGTCTCTAATGCCTGTCTACTACATACCCGACATCATGATGTAATGTTAAGTCATTTCCTTTGTACAAGGTAACTAAATTGTCAAGGCGGTGATGGCATTTTATTTTAGTAGAACCGCACAAAATTTGCTTAAAAGAAGAGGAAAGGTCAGAATGGCTCAGCTTTTTCGTAAAAAACTATGTATGCCTTCCGACATCACCGTTGTTGCTTTATTTATTCCTTCAAACAGTGGTTAGAAACAGTCTTGCTACCTTTTCCCATTAAGAAATTGGAATGCTTATATTTGTGAGTCTATGCTTCAACTAGTGCCACTTTTATAGTAATCACACTTTCAATATCTATGCAAACAGGGATGCTCGATTTTAGTGGAGCTGCACAAAAATTCCAACTGGTTCAACATTAGGAGCATGTTTTTTTCCAAACCTTTATATCCAACTGGTGGCATTATTACGAAGGTACATGGTTTGCTACTATCTTGCTACTCTTTTTGTACTGTCATTAGATAGTAATACTAGTGGTTTGCATGTGAATTTATTGGCAGGGTGGACCTACATTGGAGGTGCAGGACAAGATTCAATGATTGGATGCTCAATTTCGGTTGTATCGATTTCACCTCTTCCATCATTGCGAACATGGAGTGGTATATGTTTACTAGCTGCTTGATATTTGTGCAGATAGAGATGTCTGCCGTTGCTATTTGGCAAACAAACAAAGTGTCTGCAATTTTGGTTGAACTGCACAAGAGAATAGTATAGTCACTGCATGCAGTGCCATTTGAAAATAGACACAAAGATTGGATAGTCACTTCATGGACTGCAGAAAAGTGGTACTATACTATTTACTAGCCAACACTTGGTGCTTCATTTCTTTGGTCTGATTATACAATGGGCATCATTTTTCCTAAGTTAAAGTTTGTATTCCGAAAATAGTCTCACGGTGTGATCGAGAGAAGACCAAATCATATTGCAGTGGATGTTGCTCCATCATGTGTGGTTCATTCTCATGGTTCCAGCTGTTGGTGAAATCACTTACGTTTGCAAGAGGAATTGTAGACTTCACAAACAAATTTGTCTTTCACCAGATCAATGTCACCAAGAGAAGCATCCATGTTAGTAGGAAGAACAGATGTTTTTTCTAGGTCTTTGCTTTTGAGCTACATATTTGTATATGATCTGTGAATCATGGAGATGCATTAACATGTTGATCTTATGTATGGGAATCGTATTAGTTAGTTTTAGTTATGCACGCAAGATCCGGTGGCTGATCTTTGCTTTTGAGCTACATATTTGTATCCGATCCGTGAATCATTGAGATACATTAATAGCTACTTATTTCTGTTCGCTCAGTGTTTACAAGTTACCGATCGATCACTAGCTAGCCTACAAATGCGACTGGCAGTTTTATTTATGGCGTAAGATGGCGGCAGTTTTTTGAATAAAATGCCTACCTCAAGAAACCGATAAGTTACACTATCGATCCTACACGGATAAAAATGCCTACCTCAAGAAACCGACAAGTTACACTATCGATCCTACACGGATAAATAGCGATCATGCACGATACCTCCTTTCCGGTTTGCGTGGCTCAATTCAAGAAACGACCTACCGATCCTACACGAATAAATAGCGGATCACGCACGCATTAGTACCTCCTTTCCGGCTTTGCATGGCTTAATTCAAACCTCTCACCAACCAAGGTACTCCTCCGTCTGGGTTTATTAGTCCCTACAAAGAAAGCAGAAGACCAAGGCATGGCAATAATTAACGACATGTAGAAGTATAAGCCTAATTAATTTAGCGATTTATGGCTGCATGCGCGTTCTCGGTCATGCGATTGCTGTATGCCGCCGCAGATCGCCTCATGAAAGCGATTCTCGAGTGCTCGCATGCAGCCGCCGTAATTAAGGCAGCTAATCGATGCGTAAAAAGATACGCTTTAATTGTTGAGGGCTTTTTAAATCAGGAAATCATTATTGACAAGGAGGGAGATGATTCGAGTGCACTCGCTTGATCGCTATGCCGGGCGCGCACCCGCATTTAGACGGACGGCACGGTCATAATTTCGCTTCCTAGTTTTCACGGCAAGTCGGGCGCTAAGCCATTATGCATTGAATTCGGCGACCGTCGCGCTACCTTCCCTATAAGTACTGCTTCCTAATTCTCCAAAGGCCACCATGACCCAACTCGCCATATCCTCATAAGCCCCCACCAGCCCGACGCTGCCGCCACGCCCGCCATGCCCCCGCCTGCTCATGTAGGTGACGCCAGAGGCGGTCACCGCCAGAACTAGTGTTCGGTTTTTCACCGGAAGGCGGACGGAGGGAGGAGGCATTCTATCTCGCCTTTAGATGGCAATGCGCATATCAAGGAATTGTTGGAGTGCGACCACATGGCGGAGGAGTAGGAGTTGTTGAGCGATTTTTCCGGCGGAGGAGCAGCAGAACGCAGATTTGCATCGCTACGGGACATGGAGCAGCAAATAATCGATGCTCGAAGTCGCGAGCAGCGCCCGAATCGGGCCGATTATATGGAGGCGGTGCCCGCAAATAGCATCGAGGCTGCCGGGCACGCACGCTGTCATGACACCGATTTTTACTACTACCGCCAAGTGGGTTTCCCACTTGGAAGCCGGCTCGTGGACCATGCCGCATGGAAAGGGCTAACGCTACGAGCAACGCTGCTTCTATCGCACTCCGCTAAGTCCGAGGTGAGGCGCAGACGCCGGTGCCGGGCTTAGCGTACCGCCGCATCGCCTAGTTAGCTAAGAGTGTTAGTACTTGTCTAGTGGGAGTAGATAGTTAACTTGGCTATGATGGTTGTCAACGGAAGTTCAAGATTTATATGTGGATCGACACTACATTTTGCTCAATGTTGAACTTTCCGCTTGAACGTATGGAATGGGCTGTTATTTTTTTAAATGGGTTGTATTTGTCCTCCACGGGTTTAGAGGCTGACTTGTGGGCCTAGCAAGTTAACACATACACAATCAGGAGATGATTGTACATGGAGAGGATGACAGCAGGGACCCGCCAAGGTCATGGCAGTACGCAAGCAAGTGCCTCCTTATTTCAAGCCAATAAAAAAATGGCTCCTCCTAGTGGTTTTCTGACATCTGGGTCCCATGCCATTGTCAACATAGTCAATAAATGAGAGAATTGCACAACGAGCGGCTGACACCAGGGACCCAGTAGCTCGCCCAATTATTTTTGTTTTGGGTTAATTTGATAAATGCCTCGGAGAAATGCCACTACAATTTCCAAACTTTGAAAAATGCCATTTCTAGTGGCATTTTTGAAGTCCGAGTGGCGTTTCAAAGTTTGCAAACCGCAGTATGCTTTCAAAGTTTGCAAAATTTGCAGTGGCATTTTTCAAAGTTTGGAAATTGCAGTGGCATTTTATGAATCACCATAATTGGAGTGGCATTTATCTAATATGTTTTTGAGACGGAAGCAAGGTGTCAATCGGCTGTGGGACACTGCCTGCCTAGACAGCCTTTTCTTTTATGTTTACCACAGCATCAGCCCAAAGAGTTTTTTCTTTTAAAAATGGCTAGCCCAGCTTTTTGTGATTTGTCAAGTAAGTCACTTTATCAAGCCTGTTGGCTAGACGAGGAGAGCTTCATTTGGCTGGCCGAGAAAATGGCCTATCAGTAATGAGAAATGGGCTGTACATTTTTAAAACACATCAAACCGGCAATTAGTTTCAAATATCTTTTTTTCATTTCGAGATTTTAAATTGCATTGATTTTTATGCGTGGACAATTTATTGGATTTTATATTGATATACATTTATTTTTAAAATCAGTCTGAATGTGACTCGAAATTTCGGATTAAAAACAGTTCGCATCAAGACCGACATGTGCAAAATTTCAGATAATTTTTTAACCGTACAATATGGGCTGTAATGCTAACAAAAGAATATGGGCTCCAAAAACCCGTAAGAATTAGCAAATGGGCTGTAAACTATTTGAAATAATGGCAGATGGGTGATGCTGCTTTTCCACAGATTTGAGGCTTCCCACAGATGGTATGTATACCGTTGATGTCCATCCAACGGCCGCCGTGCTTCTTCAATCTCGCTCTTCCCGCTCCAAATTGGCCAAACAAGCGCCAAGTGGAATGCTCGCTTCCTCCTCCCTCAGGCCGGCTGGCTACCACGCATGCCTCATCGCCCCACCGCATCTCCATCACTAGCCTAGCTATCCTCTACTCACCCTCAGCCCACACATGTCAGTTATTCTCCGACGAGAGACGAACCAAGAACCTCGATTCTCCGCGGGAAATAATCACGAGCATTCCCCGCCCGCGGTCGCCCTTCCTCAGCCTCATTGCCGCCCATCGCCTCGTGCTCTCGCCGCTCGGTCAACATGGTCAATGAACGACATCCATCGGAAGTGGATCAGATGTGGAGAGGCCGATACCGGTCCACGGTCGCACGCAAGGAAATGCCTTTTTACGCCAAGAAATAATGATTCCTCCACCGTGATCCGGGACCCACCGAAAGGGCCTCTATATTTCACAAAAACGCTATCGCTACCGACAGCTCGGACCCACTGTATATCTTCGCACGCAAGGAAGTGCCTTTATTACGCCCAAAAAAGAATACTCCCCGCTAGTCGACCCAAGATAGTGGGCCTACTAAGTTGATGGGGATGAAGGGCTTTGTCAACTTAGTCAATATGCACGATTCTAGCTCGACCGACCAGACGATGTCCATCCAACGGTCAGAGTGCTTCTTCAACCTCCGGTCTTCTTGCTCCACCGCCAAAGCAGCCCCGGTCGTTGCCGCGCCTCGCCTCCCTTGGCTTGGTCAGGTTGCCGAGGCCTCACCGCCCCATACTACTCCCACCACGCCGTGCCATCCCTCCACTCCACTCACCCACACCCTCGTTATTTTGCGGTGACGGTAGCGCAGCCGACTAGTGAACCTCAGATTCTCTCCGCAGGCATCCACCGCCGCTGCCTTCCCCGCTCGCTGTCCTTTTCCTAGGCTCGCCGTCCACCACCGTGGTGCTCTCGGCGCAAGCGTGGTCAATGTGGTCAACGATCAATTCCATCAAGAATATCAGACATGGAGAGGCCGACACCGGGTCCACGGCAGCCGCAAGGAAGTGCCTCCTTATTACGTGGAAAATAATTATTCCTCCACCGACAAATAGGGACCCAACGGACAGCCACCAGATTTCACGAAAAAAAAACATTTGCCCTCGATCGCTGGGACCCACCCGACGGGCCACCTTATTTCGCCAAAAAACGCTCCTTTGTCGTCACCGACCCACCGGAAGTGCCTCCTTATTACGCAAAAAAATGAATACCCCAATTAGCTGGGACCCACCTTGGTGGAGGCTGACTTAGGCCTACTAAGTTGACGGGACGGAGGGCTTTGTCAACTTAGTCAATATGCACGATTCTAGCTCCAAAGGACTGTGACGATGTCCATCCAACGTCCGAGTGCTTCTTCAACCTCTGGCTTTCTTGCTCCAAATTACCAAACCAGCGCTGGTCGTGGCTCTCGTGCTCGTGCCTCCCGTGGTCGGGCCATGATGTGGCGAGGCCTCACCGCCTTTACTACTCCCACCGCCGGCGTGCCATCCCTTTACTCACCCACACCCTCGTTATTCTCGGGCGACGGCGACTCACACCGCAATAACGAACCGTTGAACTGTCGCATTTCTCACACGCGGCATCCATCGCCGCTTTCCCTGGCTCCACGCCGTCCCCTTCCTAGGCTCGCTGCCGCCCACCGCCCGGTGCTTTCGGCGCGGCGTGGTCAAGGTGGTCAAGCGAATGGCTTCCATCGGATGTGGATCTGACGTGGAGAGGCCGATACCGGGTCCACGGCCGCAGAAGGAAGTGCCTCCTTATTACGCCGCGAAAATAATTATTCCTCCACCGATAAGGGACCCACCGGACGGGCAACCATATTTAGCGAAAAAACGCTTCTCGATCGCCGGGACCCACCTACTACACCTTTGCATGGAAGGAAGTGCGCCCGGCAAAAAACAAAATGATTCGCTTCGATCGCCGACCCACTACTACATCTTCGCACGCAAGGAAGTGCGCCCCGCAAAAAACGACTCGCCCCTCGACCATCGACCCACCAGCTACATCTTCGCACGCAAAGGAAGTGCGCCCAGCAAAAAACACCACCCTCCGATCGGCTGGGACCCACTACTACATTTTCGCACGCAAGGAACCGCTCGACACCAGACCCACCGGTCAAGCGCATATAGCATCATCATTCGTCGCTAACGTATGTACATACGGTCGCTGTAGAGGCGCCGCATGTCGTAGTAGAGGCGCCGCACGTAGCATGTACATGTACGCATGCCGCCGTGGTGCAAGAAAGAAAATACGCACCACGTATGTGTACATACGGGCGGGTCTCGAACGCCTAGTCGCGACACGCACGGGCGCAGGGCTCGTGGTTCATGGGGAGGCAACGAAATGCGCCGTGTTCATGGGGAGGCAACGAATGCGCGTGTTTATGGGGAGGCAACGAATGCGCCGTTCATCGGGAGGCAACGAACGCGGGAGCCAACCGCTTGGATGGAACAGCGATGGAAAGGAGGCCCGCGATCGCAGAACGGAGGAAACGGACCTCCCACGATCAAACGGGGTCCCGCTGATCGGAGGGTGTGGCGATCGCGTAACGGAGGAAACGGACCTCCCACGGCCAAACGGGATCCCGCTGATCGAAGGGGTGTGTCGCATCGCGAAACGGACTTAAACGGACCTCCCACGGTCAAACGGGGTCCCGTTTCATCGAGAGGGTGGGCGATCGCAAACGGACTCCACGGATACCGCTCATATCCACCGCCGACCTTCTCCACCTCCACGGCTACCGCCGACCTCCTCCACCTCCACGGGCTCCCTGCTCATCCAGCCTCCATCGCAAGGCTACTCCACCGCCATCGCTCAACCACCCTCCACAGCACCTCTCCACCGCTCACTGCTCATCCAGCCTCCACACCACGGGTCCTATTCAACCACCCTCCACCGCTTCATCGCTCATCCAGCCCTCCACACCACGGGTTCCTATTCATCCAAAGGCAACTCCACCGCCACTTTTCATCCAAACCCCCGCAACACTCACCGCTCATCCAATCGATCGGCTTCAGCTAGCAGCAGAGCGGCGAATCGCCCATCGGGTTCGCCAATACCATCGATCGATCGCTCGGTTCAAGAACGCCAGAGTTCGCAGCGGCAATCGCTCGGGTTCGCTTAGAGACCAACACCGCTATTTTCGCTAGAGCTAACGCCGCACACACGCCAGACGCAGAGAGAAATGCGATCGCTTCGCCTCGACCTCCCACCGTAATCGCAACTCCCGAAATTTTCTCCTCGCTTCTACCATGGTTTTTTCCGCCATGGACGGACCAAAGAATGTCATGCAAAGGCCTCCGCCCTGCCCAGACGAAAAGCCCATTTTCTCGGCCATGATTTTTTGTCATAGAAGTAG